>JAGSMP010001389.1:0-55198 GCA_029286625.1 Parnassius orleans | reverse complement strand
TAAAAACGTGTGTGGTTTGACGACAAAAATAACATTATTTTTATTAAAGCCATAAAATAGAAATATAGAATGGTATATAAGTACATAGATAAGATAAATTCATACATGCATATTAATATATATGTATATATATATATACATATAAATATATATTTTTATAAATATAAATATATAAAAGTACAAATATATACTTTAAAACTATTACATATAACATAAATGTGCCATGCATATAAACAAATATTGTAACTAAATAAAGGTAGAATAATTATAAACAAATGAATAGGCATTATTTTTGTATAAGCGCAGTCAGTCTGTGCTTGCGTACGGTGCGTGAGATTAGAGAGAGGAGACGCGAACTACTACGTACTAGCCTAAGCGTAGTGATTATATTCTCTTTGTACTAGCCCTCGGCCAGGGCAGTCGGCCAGGTATATTTTCTTTGATTCCGTAGAATTCTGACATTTCATAAGTGTTGCTACTAAAAAAGTTCTCCACCGAAAAAGGGACAAATTTGACCCATTTGAGGGCAATAAAAAATAAAATGCTACATATTTTTTATGTTTACCTACAAAAAGGTAAATCTAAATATTTACTTACTCAAGTGACCTAATACAAAATAACAAATATTTCAATATCACGAAAAATATATTGAATTAACTTTAATTATTTTATTTTATTCTTTAGCTGGCATCACTGCCTACTAATTTCAGGTTTAGTTCCAGGTACCCTACCCAACACTTTATATCTTGTATATACACAAGCAGAAGGAGTCCCTTACCAGCCAGGGATATGGTTCGGGTCCTGGGTCGCGATTTTTAACTCGTACATAGGCCCAAGGCCTCACATACAGGACAGTGGTCATAATGAGGACAACAACAGAAGCACAAATTTATGACAGCGTCCAACACGCAGTAGTAGCAGTGTCCAGGCACGTCTCCTGTGTATATTACACGGACGATTGCGACGATGCGACTGGAAGGTGATTAAGAGCGCAATGGCTGCGACAACAAAAGTTAGAGAATATAACTTAAAATGGCATTACACAAGAGAGACGCAGCTGTCGTGGAGGCCCTGACAACGGCGAATCAACACAGCTGAAGACGGAGCAGCCGCCACGATAAAAAAAAAAAAAATGTATATATTATAAAAATATAGTATGATAAGTTAATACAGCATGGGTACTAGATCTAAGTTAAAAGTACATAATTATAACAAATAAAAATGTAAATAATAATAAAAAAAAAAAAAACAGTAACAAATAATATATATATATATAAAAATGTAAAATATAATTAAAAAAAAACAGTAAATAAAAAAAAAAGATAAAAAAAAAATTTTAAAAAAAATGTATGATAAGGTAATACAGAGAGAAAAAAAAAACGAAATAAGAGGAAAAAAAAAAACAATAATAATAAATACATAAAAAAAAAATGTGAACTCACTGCTTAGGCATAAGTAAATTTACTAATACTAGTAGTGTAAAGACAAATGTAAAATGCAAAGTTAATAAAGAAAAATAAAAGCGAAAGATACGGACCTCGAGTCTGTGGTGCAGGTGTTTACAAAAAAAAAAAAAACCTAACCTAACCTAACCTAACCTGACCTGGCCTGTGACTGGCCTAACCTAACCTGGCCTGGCCTGGCCTTGGCCTGGCCTGGCCTGGCCTGGCCTAAGCCTGGCTGGCCTGGCCTGACCTAACCTGGCCTGGCCTGGCTGGCCTGGCCTGGCCTGGCCTGGCCTAACCTGGCCTGGCCTAACAACAACCTGGCCTGGCCTAACTAACCTCACCTGGCTCAACCTGGCCTGGCACCTGGCCTGGCCTAACCTAACCCTGAGCCTAACCTAACCTAACCTAACCTGGCCTAACCTAACTAGCCTGGCCTAACCTAACCTAACCTAACCTAACTTCACCTAACCTGGCCTGGCCTGTTCAACCTAACCTGGCCTAACCTAACCTAACCCAACCTAACCTAGCCTGGCCTAACCTAACCTAACCTAACCTAACTAACCCTAACCAGTCCGGTGTCAACTGCCGTCCCGTACGCCACGTTTCTATGTTGCTCCGTGCCTTTAAAATCCTAAAAATAGGTTTTTCGTAACCGATTTTTGTGCGTGATATGTCAAAAGTTGCGCTTTGACACGCGGTTCAAACCAGTGAAAACCGCAAGAAAATCGGAGTTTTTGTGGAAAAGATATTGTGAAAAAAGTGTTTTTCAAAAATTATAAAATATTAAAAGTGAAACGCTGCGCGATTAAGCGCTATAACGTATATTTTTTAAAGTGCGGCCTTGAAGCTATTCGCGGCCCCCACCTATGTGCAAAAATTGAGATTTCTCGGAACAATAGTTTTCGAGAAAAACGCAAAAAAACAAGTGCCACGTGGGCACGTGTTTTTTGAAGCAGAGGCGTGCGGCTGTTTTTGCAGTCGCATGCTGATAGTACGCGAGGAGAGGAGCCGGGAGCAAGTTTCAGAACAATTTTAAGTTAAGTGGCTGACGAGATATTGAACTTTAAAATTTTGACGAAAATTGACATTTCAATAACTTAAAAACTAAATCTAAGACCCCTAGTTATTATAATAAATTAGTGTTTAGAAGAATACAAGGAACGGATGTACAAAATTTTAGAATTTTTTAGTCAGTAGTTTTAAAGTTAAGATTTTTTAAAATATTTAGATACCACGTGTTACAAAAAAAATTAAAAAAAATGTATGATAAGGTAATACAGAGAAAAAAAAAAACGAAATAAGGAGGAAAAAAAAAACAATAATAAATACAAAAAAAAAAAAAACAAATGTGACTCACTGCTTGGGCTTAAGTAAGTTACTAATACTAGTAGTGTAAAAGTACAATGTAAAATGCAAAGTTAATAAAGAAAATAAAGCGAAAAAGATACGGACCTCGGGTCTGTGGTGCAAGTGTTATAGCAAAAAAAAAAAAAAAACCTAGCCTAACCTGGCCTAACCTAACCTAACCTAACCTAACCTAGCCTAACCTAACCTGGCCTAACCTAAGCTAACTAACCCCTGTACTGCCTAACCAACCAACCTGGCCTAACCTGACCAACCTAACCAACCTAACCTGGCCTAACCTAACCTAACTAGCCTAACCTAACCTAACCTCACCAACCTAACCTAACTAACCTGGCCTAACCTAACCTAACCTAACCTAACCTAACTGTTGACCAACCTCTTCTAACTTTAACCTAACCTAACCTTCCTTCTTCAACTAATTCTATATCTCTGTCAGTCTGAAAATTGTGTTTTATATCTTAAATTACTGGACTAATTTAGACCTATCTATTTGCAACGTTTTTGAGTCGATTTTGGCAATTTTTAAAATTTTAATTTTTACCTAGACGTTTAATATAATATTATTTTTCGAGTACTTCAAAATTTTCGATTTTCATCTTGTTTTTGCTTCGGTTAGGTCCGTACAGCTCCACAACTGTCTCCTCAGCCGAAATCTGAAACAAAAACACGCGGCTAAAATTTCGCCCTCCACACCCTCTTTTCATTGCTTAAGTAGAGTTTCATACAAGCTTTTTTTTAATTGAATTTTTTATTATTTTTTATTTAAAATAGTTATAGTATTAGGACATAGTAAGCGTTTTACTAAAGCTACGACAGTTTGTATTATTACAAAGCTATATTTGAAATTTTTATTTCGTCATAAGCATTTTAATTTAATAATCCTTTTAAAGTAATATTAAAAGACATAGTAAAAGATTTTACTTAATTTATTGACAATTTATTTTTACAATCTGTACGTCTTATTGGGCGCATATTGACTATTTAAATTTTACTTTTATATTTTCATTGACAAAGCCCTCAGTAACTAAAATGTTTAAAACTCCCCCGCAAAATAAGTCTGTAGCCTCACAGAAGATTCAAACAAGGGTACAAATAAAGCAGAAACCTCAACAGGGAAAAGAAAAGGTATAACATCCCATGTAAGGAAAAGTGTTGGCGAGCTTGATCGCGTCTTGGTTCTGCACCGAAAACCAAGACAGCTGCATTGCCGACAAACGAAATCAAAATTACCCCATCCGTAGATTGTGATGAAAATCAAATGGATAAAACAACTAAATATCTAAATAGAGCACAAGAGGCAAAGGCACACGTGGTCAGAATAAAATTACTATTAAATAGCTCACGAAATTTGAAGACAGAAATCAAGACAAAATTACAGAAGCTGCAGACAAACTATACAGATTGACCAAGGAAGTTGAAGATGGAAAGGAAAATACGATAGAGAAAAAAGGACAAATCTGGAAAACAGGAAATGGGTACGAGAGTTAGTCAAGAAAATGGAAGAACACAGCAAATTACTCACAGAGTGGGACAGAGACCAAACATGGCGAAGAGTGAAAATACAGGGATGAACATAACCTATGCAAGTGTAGCTGCAAAGGGAATGAGTGCAACCCGTGGGGCTAGCCTAAGCTCACTTAGAAACACAATTCCGGTCCAAATGCACTCCATTATAGTAAGATCAGGAAATGAAAAAGATACAAGTGGCGATGTTATCGAAAAGATCCGAGTGGCTTGTGAATGCAAAGCAAAGTGGACTTAGAGTAGAAAAAGAAATGAAAGCTAAAGACCAAAAAGTGATTGTAGGTTGTGGTACTAGGGAAGAAAATGGACAAGGTAGCAAACCGATAAAAGCCAGTGATACAGGGCTATCAGTTGAACAGGCAAAAAAAGGATCCGTTGGTCATATTGAAGGACGTGCTGACGATTAACACCGATGATGACATAACCACTGCACAAGGCCAAAATAAGAACCTATTGGAATCCTTGGAAGCGAAGAATTGAGATTATCAGTACGATACCGCAAAGACAAGAAACGCACACTAATCATGTTGTTCTCCAGGTCTCCCACACCCGTATGGAAGCGATTGATAGAAGCAGGACGAATTCATGTGGACTTGCAACGTGTCGTGGTGGCGGACCAGTCACCATTAATTCAATGTTCCAGATGTCTCGCTTTTGGGCACGGTAGAAGGCACTGTAAGGAATCAGATGACATATGTTCTCACTGTGGAGACACATTTTGAACCTTCTGTACTGCCTTTCCGTCTGGGGGTGCCCTCCTGTATTAACTGCGTTAAGGCAAAGACGGACCGCCAGGACCATAACGCTTTCGACAATGAGTGTCAGTGCGCAGAAGATGGGATGCAATAGCCAGAACCAGCGTAGCTTAAAGGTTGAATCAAGAAACAAGTGTGGAGGGTCAGAAAGAAGGTTGAAACAAGGCGCCAACTATGTTGGTAGCACAAGCTAATCTTCAGAGAAAGGAACTGGCAACGAGCGAACTAATGTTAGCAAGCAAGGAGGATAAGCTTAGCCTGATCCAGGAACCATACGTGGGGGTCGGATATATGAAGGACTATCAGGGGCGCATATTTCAAAGTGCTCAGACAGATGGAGTGGTAAAGGCGGCGATTGCTGTCTTTGACAATAAGATCTACGTTACTCAATGTCCGACTCTCACCACAAATAACATCGTAGTGGTTGTGAGTCAAAACAAATGCCTGGGAGATGGGTGTCATCTCACTTTATTTGGAGCCGGATGTACTCATCAGACCGTATATGGATCAATTAAAAGATATTGTTACGAAATTGGGCAAAGGAAAATATTGGTGGGAGGGACGCAAACGCGTGGGCCCTGGTGGGGCAGTGTGAGGGAGAGACAGTCGAGGGAGAAACGCTTTCAGGTACCTTAAATCAGCTTGGTCTTCAGATAATAAATAAAGGAAAACTCCAACCTTCGATACGGTGAGAGGCACGGAAATATATCGAGCCATGTTGACATCACAGCGTGCTCGGAAAATCTACTGAATCTGGTGGATGATTGGAAGATATACGCAGCGTAACAAGTTCATACAACACAATAAAATTCAAAAATTAATCAAGCAAAACATTGGGAATTAAAATAGAAAGAGTTACAATTATACTATAGCAAAAAGCAAATTGGTTGTAAGTTTCATGAGAAACTGGCCCAAGTGCTAACAGATGAAAATTTTAAAATATCAGAAATAAATAAAGTAAAGAAAATCGCAAATTTAGAATATAAATTAGGAAAATATAAAAGCAATTAAAACATGCAGAAACTACAATTCCGAAAATAAAAACAATAACAAACTTACCTTGCCGTGGTGGAACGAAGAACTTGTTACGCTAAAGAAAAATGTCATCACCAAAAACGCCGCATAAGATGCGCCGCGGTGCGACGCGACCGCTGTTGTCAAGGGTACCTGGAAGCGAAAGACAAATATGAATCTAAGAGCAAAAAGGCTCAAGTGAGAAAAGCTGGAAGGAGTTCTGTGAAACAGAACAAGAAAGTCTATGGGATGGGATATACCGGGTAATCAGCAGAACAGCGAAACGCCAGACCTGCCACTTACAAAGATGGTAAAATATTAGACACTGCAGAATCGGCTAGAATGCTAGCCGAGCAACTTTACCGGAGGACTTAATTGAAGCTGATAACGCAGAACATCAGCGAATAAGAAAAGCTGAAGAAGTAAATGCAGGAACGCAAGATAACTCTTGCGATCCACCATTCACTCTATCTGAGCTAAAATACACTTTAAACAGCTTCAAACCAAAAGGCGCCGGGAGGAGACGGTTTCACGACCGATATCTGCAGAGGTGATATCCCATAACCCTGAGTTACTTGAGCCTGGCAAATAAATGCCTAGAGTTAGGACACTTCCCACTATATGGAAGGAAGCAGTAGTTGTGGTCCTAAGAAGCCGGAAAGGAGGACTATACGCACCGAAGGCCTATAGACCCATGGGTCTGCTACCAGTTATGGGAAAAGTCCTGGAAGATGGTTATTAGAAGGATAAGATGGCATATTCAACCGGGGTTATGTACTCATAATACAACTTCCACACACAGAGAAGCACCGAGACTCCCTCTATGACATGATGGAATACATACGTGCACACAGTTACGGAATAAGAAGATAGTAACCATGATATCCCTTGACATAGAGGCATTCGATAGTGCTTGGTGGCCACAATTAGTGATGTCGTTTGGCTGAGGAAAGATGCCCCATAAACATCAGGAGAATGGTTGACAGTTATCTCCAGGATAGAAGAGTTAGAGTGAGGTATGCTGGTGTTGAACCCACAGAAAACAACAAGGGGTGCGTACAGGGGCTCCATAGGAGGACATGCTATGGAACTTGCTTCTGGACCCTTTGCTTAGGAGCTGGAGAAAGGGGTGACCGGTGCCAAGCGTTTGCTGACGACATTGTCCTGTTGTTCCGCAGGTGATACGGCTCTTGAGATCAAAGACATACGAATGCCGCTCTTGAACATGTCGGGGGTGGGGAATTCATAACAAACTCAAATTCGCGCCCCATAAGACCAAGGCTATGGTTATGACTAACAAATTGAAATACGATTCACGTCTCGACATGGGCGGATATGCATTGGCATGTCGGGAGATTAAGGTGCTCAGGTGTCACCATAGACAGGAAACTCACCTTTAACACCACGTGAAATGTGTGCAGGAAGCAACAGCACTCTATAGTCAACTATCAAGAGCTGCAAAGATTAGTTGGGGCCTTCAATCGGAGATTATCAGGGCTATATACGCGGCGGTTGTTGAGCCAGTAGTATTGTACGCGGCGAGCGTGTGGGCCAGCCGCCAGCAAGTTAGAACAATAAAGCAATTAAATGCTGTGCAAAAGGATTCGCTCAGAAAATTATTAAAGCTTACCGGACTGTCTCCTCCACTCGGCACTAGTATTGGCTGGCTTGCTTCCTCTCCAGACCTGAAGGTCCAAGAAGCAGCCACTTTTGAGGTAAAGAGAGTAAACTCCGGTCGATACTGGGGGACCGAGTGTTGGAGAGAAGGCGAGCTTCTCAGGTGCCCACCCAGCATCCATATGGACCTGATTCATATCCTGGAGAACAGGCACGATATGAGACTCAACAACACCCAGAGTCTCAAAATATTTACCGATGGGGAGCAAAATAGGGGAAAGGTTGGACAGCATTATCCTTTTGGCAAAATGAAGCTGAGACAAGAACTCTAAAGCTCAAACTGTCGGACTACTGTGGTTTACAGGCAGGAATTACTGGCCATATTAAGGCAACTGAGCAGATCCTCAGTAGCAATGAAAAAGTTTTGGGGTTTACAGTGACTCAGGGCAGCACTCGACACATTGCCAAGACACCAAACATCCTTGCAGTTAAGACTCATGAAAGCATACAGTGCATATTTTCACAACAAAAAGTATCAATTGTTCTGGATAAAAGCCTACGGGTCTGATAGGAAATGAGCAGACCGATGGTTGGCAGCATGCTGCGTTGCGAATTAAGGAAAACCAGACTATGACTTGTGCTGATGTCATTCATTAAAAGACTTACCCGACTAGGACCTTAGAAAAGTGGAACGTGAGGTATACAGAAAGGCGATACTGGTAAAATAACAAAGTCTTTCTCCCAAATGCTACAAATGCATATAAGTAGTTAGGAAACCACTGTCTCTACAATGATACAGGCCATGACCGGGCATGGTGGGTTCTCTGAGTGCTTGTGCCGATTTAAAAAGAGGAACTCATCATGTATCTGTGAACCAGGAGTTGAGGAGACAGTGCTGCACTACTCTCAAGTGTCCCATTTTGAGTAAAAGAGACAGGAGTTTGAAACATCGTTCGGTATAAAACTGGAAAGCGACAACCTTTGGTCAATGTTGGTAGAAAGAAATACAAGAACAAATTGTTAAAAGATTGTGGGAATTGTTAAAGGTCGTAAAAGAAATCAAAGTTAAAATAAAATAAAAAGTATATTAAACTAAAACTAAAATTAAAGTAAATATTAATTCTATGTAAAATTATTGATAATTATACTACGGCACTCATAACTAATGTAAGAAGCTACGTGTGTAATATCGGTGCTTCTTGTGTCTATAACGCGTAGACAGAGAATGCCCCGAATAAAAATGAATTTGGAATAATAACTATTAAATCAGATATTAAAAGTAAGATACAAAAAGACTCTGAAATTAATGTCCAGGGCTGATTAAAACAAAATAAAAAAAAAAAAAAAAAAACCTAACCTAACCTAACCTAACCTAACCTAACCTAACCTAACCTAACCTAACCTAACCTAACCAGTCCGGTGTCAACTGCCGTCCCGAAAGCCACGTTTCTGTGTTGCTCCGTGCTTTAAAAATCGCAAAAATAGGTTTTTCGCAACCGATTTGGGTGTGTAGTATACCAAAAGTTGCGCTTTGACTCGCGGTTCAAATCAGTGAAAACCGCAAGAAAATTGGAGTTTTCCTGGAAAAGTTATAGTGGAAAAAGTGATTTTTAAAAATTATAAAATATTCAAAGTGAAACGCTGCGCGATTAAGCTCTTTTACCCTAACTTTTTAGAGTGTGGCCTTAAAGCTACTAGTGGCCCCTATATTTGTGAAAAATTTGAAATTTTTCTGAATCATAGTTTCGGAGGAAAACGTAAAAAAACAAGTGCCACGTGGGCACGTGTTTTGTGAAGCAGAGCCGTGCGGCTACTTTTAAAGTCGCATTCTGCTAGCAATTGCGAAGAGAAGCCTGGAACAATTTTTGGAACTTTTATAAGTTAAGTGGGTGAAGAATTATTAAACTTTTAAATTTTGTCAAAATTTGATAATTAAATTATTCAAAAACCAAAGTGAAGACCCCCATTTTTTATTGTGCGGCTTTAAAGCTATTATTGGCCTTAACACTTGTGAAAAATTTGAGATTTTTGCGACTCATAGTTTCGGAGAAAATTGCAAAAAAACAAGTGCCACGTGGGCGCGTGGTCAGTGATGCAGAACCGTGCGGCTACTTTGGACGTCGCATTCTGTTAGAAAACGTGGAGAGGAGCCGGGAACAGCTTTTAGAACTATTATAAGTTAAGTGGTTAAAAAACTATTGAACTTTTAAAATTTGGAAAAATTTGTAAATTAAATTATTCAAAAACTAAATTGAAACCCTCAGTTTTGACAACAAAATAGTGTTAAGACAAATATAATTAAGGTATATATAAAAATTTAGATTTTTCAAATAAGTAGTTTTTAAGTTAGGATTTTTTAAATTATTTGGTTGACCACTTGTTACCTCTTATTGCGCGTTAACAGGCTAAAAAATATTTACACATAGTAAGAATACTGAGAATAACGTCTCAAAATTTTTGTAGATTTTTAGAACTAAATTTGGCCGAAAAAATCAAAATTTTTTAAAAAATTATTCGTTTTTTGTTAAATTTTTTATCAAAGGTGGCTTTAAGCGCCAAAAAAGTTATTTATTTGAAATCTTGACACCAAGAACTTTTAAACGAGCCCAAAGAAGGGTCAAATTGGTTAAAAGACGTCCAAAATAACCTTTTGCTGTCTGGACCGGCGGCCATTTTGAAAACATTTAAATCGAAATAAATCGTGTTCTAGGAATCGTAGAGAGTTGCGGTTTTGGACATTATTATTGCCCCATTATAGTCTCTCTTTTAACTATGAAAAAACGCTTTACATAAAATCGTGAAGTGAAGCCTCCTTTAAGATCAAAATATAAGGTGGAAAGAGTGCTTTGTGTGGCAACCCAAACCGCGCGACTCTGCGACAAAAACTGTGTAAGTTATTGATAATTTAAATTTTGGTCGCCATTTTGGTCGCCATATTGGAAATTTTTAAACGGACGTATCTCCGGAAGTCTCGAGTGGATTTCGATGCGGTTTTCGACACACGCGATTGCTTAAGATAGTCTAACGTAATATCTGACAATTGTAGTAACTTGGCGGCCATTTTGGTTAGCCATTCTGTAAAATTCTATCACCGCTATAGCTTTTGAAGGACTGCAACGATTTCTGCCGGATTTTCGGAATAAGATAGGAAATATATTTGACTTTCTGTTTGATTTTAATAATAAGGTAATCTTATAGAAATAAGGTAAAATAGTGAAGACGACTAGGTAGAGCCTAACCTGACCGAAATCTGAACACCATAGCCGTGTCGAACTGCTAAAATATTTTTTATTTTTCATTTATTTTATACAACTTTACAAATTTACTTTTAATATTTTTTTCTATATTTTTTTTATTTTTGATTTTCTTAATTTACCGTACAAACTACAGTGATCAATTTTGTGATCAAAAGACGCGTTCCCCAACATGCGGCATCCGTACTCCCGCCAAAGACTGAAACAGCGCCAAAGACATGAGCCCACAGGGCTCAAAGAAAGAGGCAGGACCTTCTCCAAAAACCAGGACGCTGGCCTCTAGCGTGAGGAGAAGTATGGGAGAATGGAGACGGGAAGTAGACACAGAAGCCGGAACATAGCTCTCAAAAAGGTAGTTCCGGCTGCCCGACAAAAACAAAAACCATGACGTTACATGAAACAAAGGAACAACCCGCAAAACATTAGAGGCAAAAGAGCTCGCCGCAGACTGAGACTGCAAAATACGCGGATCGTCTGACGGAGGCCCGTGCCTGCCTCCATAAAGCAAAACTGCACCTAAACAACTCACGAAATCTGAGGACAGACATTAAAACTGAAGTAACACAGGCTATAGAAAGACTATACCAGCTAGTCAAAGAGGCAGAGATAGGAAAGAGCACAGAAAAAGTGAAAGAGTTAAGGGAGAAGGAGAAAAAAGAGGAACGACATGAAGATGACTATGAAAGAAGGAAATCGGAAGAACATATCAAACTGATGAAGAAGCTAGAGGAACACGGAAAACTTCTGGAAGAAAATAACAAAGAGATTGAAAAATTAAGAGTTGAAATGAAAAAACAAGAAAATAAGGAAGAAAGAGTAACGTACGCGAGTATACTAGCTGGTAAACCGAATAGATTATCCTCTGAAAATATGGCCATGCACTCAGTTGCTATTACCTCGACCGACGAAACGGAGACCGGAGATCAGGTGATGGATAAAATAAGAAAGGTAATAAATGCAAAAGAAGAAGGACTCAAAATAGATAAGATCAGGAAAGCAAGGGACAGAAAAGTAATTGTGGGATGTTGTACCCAGGAAGAGATAAACAGAGTTAAGGAAAGAATAAAGATTGCAAGTGAACACCTAAATGTAGACGATATAAAAATAAAGACCCATTAGTAATTCTGAAAGATGTGCTACAATATAATTCAGATGAGGAGATAGTGAAGGCGATAAAGTCCAAAATACACAACTTTTCAAAATTACAAGACGAAGAGGGCAGAATTGAGATAAAATATAAAAGAAGACCAGAAACCCGCACACGTCCCACATTATTATGAAAGTCTCGCCTCTATGGAATCGTCTCACAGAGCTGGAGTGATCCATGGACCTCCAACGAGTGAGGGGTGGATCAATCCCCCTCGTTCAGTGCACACGGTGCCTAGGATACGGACACAGCAAGCGCCTGTGTGAAACGACAGAGGTCTGCAGCCACTGCGGAGGCCCACACCAGAACAGAATGTGCTGACTGGCTTTCCGGTGAATTACCATCATGTAGGAACTGCGTAAGGGCAAAATGGACAGGAAGACCATAATGCGTTCAGTTCAGATTGCCCAGTGAGAAGGAAATGGGAGACCTTGCAAGATCCACCGTAGCATATTGCTAAGGGTGGTCCCAAAGGTCTAACAGAAACCAAACACGGGCAACCACCGATATCACGCAATCCAGGCAAACCTCAGAGAAGCGAATTAGCTACGGCCGAACTGATCACCGAGGCGACCTTGAAAGGATATCCTTCGCTTTGGTCCAGGAACCTACATTGGTCGTATTGGGAGATGAAAAGCTGCAGGGACACGAATAATACAATGTCACAGAGACCCAACACCGAAAAGGTGATCAAAGCAGCCATTGTATTGTTCGATGACACCATTAACATAACCCAGTGTCCCGGGTTAACAACGGAAAACATTGCAGTCGCCAAGTTGAGGACGGGGACCTGGGAGATGGGAGTGGTGTCTGTCTATCTGGAGTGCGATAAGCCAATCGACCCATACCTGGATACGATCGGAAAGGCCGTGGAAGCTTTGGGGACTGGAAGCGTGATACTCGGTGGAGATGTGAACGCATGGAACACCTGGTGGGGCCGGGAGGCGGATGGCAGAGGAATAGACGTGGCTGCTAAACTCGACGGTGGAGCTCCATATACTAAATAGGGAACTGAACCCACTTTGACACCATCAGAGGTGGGAAGGTTCTCTAGCCACAACATAACAACCTGTTCGACGAGCCTACTTGGAAGGGTTGAAAACTGGAGCTATCCGAAGAAATAACCAGCTCGGACCACAGGGCAACTCTTATTCGATATAAACTTAGAAAATCAGTTGGCATAGACATAGAAAACAAGAAAATACAATACAAAAAGGCAAACTGGAGCAGTTTCGTGAGAAACTCCTCCAGATGGGAGCAATAAACAAATTAACAAAATAGAAAATAGACAAAATAGAAACAGAGAGAAGATTAGAGATAAAAAGCAGAAGTCACAAATACAATTACCGAATTTTTGTGACAATATTACCAAATTAAAAACAAGAAGCGTATGGGATTGCCCTGGTGGACCGACGAGTTAACACAGCGCAAAAGTCTCCAGATTGGAAGCGTCGAATTTCATACGCAGCACCAATTCGTCGAGTGGGTCGTGGAACAATATCTCACCGCAAAGAGGTTACCAGCAGAGTCAAGAGCTCAAACTTCCAGCTGGAAGGACTTCTGGCAGACAAAACGAGAGTCAATGTGGGACGGGATCTATGGGGTGATAGCCGCACAACACAGAGACAGGAGGATATTCCTTGTCCTGAACGGAAAAACTATGGAGATGAAGAATCAGCCAGGACTCTGGCAGAAATATTTATCCGGAAGACGACACCCAGGAGGATGACGCTGGACCTGAGCTGATAAGAGGGCCAGCGAGTTGTAAATGAAGAGTCACATGATGACTCATGTGACCCACCTACGATGGAGGGAGCTGATGTGGTCTGTGTCTAGTTTCGGCACCAGAGATGATGGCCTGACGGCCGACATTTGCAAGCTATAGCCTCGGACCCGAAAATGTTTTGGCGATTGCCAATAAATGCTTGAGTCTGGCGTGCTTTCCCAAAAAGTGGAAGGAGCGGTAGTGGTGGTGCTGAAAGCCTGGAAAGAAAACTACACATCCCAAATCTTATAGACCCATTGGGCTGCTACCAGTACTAGGAAAAATCTATGAAAAGATGCTAATCAAAGAGAATTAAATGGCATATTGTACCTAAAATTAGCCGGTCACAATATGGGTTTATGCCACAATGTAGCACCGAGGACTCCCTCTATGACATGATGCAGCACATAAAAGCTAAGCTGAAGGACAAAAAACTGGTGTATTAATATCTTTGGACATAGAGGAGCCTTCGACAACGCATGGTGGCCGGCAATATGAATGTAGATTAGCAGAAACTGGGTGCCCGATAAATTTAAGGCGCCTCACAGACAATTATTTTCAGGACAAGAACAGTCTGTGTGGGTACGCAGGAGCAGAATGGATGAAAACGACAGCAAAGGGATGTGCAGGGCTCAATAGGGGTCCTATATTTTGGAATTTGTTGCTCGACCCACTATTGAAGGAGCTAACGAAGGGGAACACTGCCAGGCTTTCGCAGACGATGTGGTCCTGATCTTCTCCGGGGATAGGGCATTGGGTCAAGACCGGGCCAGCAGCCCTCGCATATGTTCAGAGTGGGGTCAGAAACAAAGCTTGATTCGCACCACATAAAACGAAAGCAATGGTGATTACAAACAAGATAAAGTATGACTCACCACTTCTGAAATGGGTGGGAGAACATTGCGTTGTCCAGAAAATAAAAATACTTGGACTCACGATAGATGACAGATTGACCTTCAACACACACGTAAAAATGTGTGCTGTAAGGTACAAAGACTCTACTGTCAACTAACAAGAGCCGCAAAAAGATCAATTGGGGCCTGAACCGGAGATCATTAGGACCATTTACGTTGCAGTAACGGAGCCGATAATCATGTACGCAGCAAGTGTGTGGCACCAGCGACTTACAAATTAAAAGTTAAAAAGCAGCTCGACATGGCACAACGCGGGTTTGTTCAAAAATAATAAAGTCATACAAAACCATATCCCTACACTGGCCTTACTACTCGCCGGGTTGCTTCCTTTGGACTTAAGGGTTCAGGAAGCAGCCATTTTATGAAATAAGGAAAGGTTTCTCCCGGCGGGTAGTGGGGGATCGAGACGTGGAACGGAAGTAGGTACTCAAGACACTCACCCGCAAATCAAGTTGGGCTGCAGTTCACGTGCCTGGGGGACAGTGCAGAGGTTGACCAACATGACAATAAATGTCTAAAATATATATACAGACGGTAGCAAGATTGAGGAGAAAGTCGGCGCTGCGTTATCTATATGGAATGACGCGAGTGGAAACTAGTACCGAAAATTAAAGGATGAAGATTTCTGCACTGTCTACCAGGCGGTTGCTGGCCATCTTTGAGGCAACGACTACGCGCTCAGAGGAGTCAGCAGTGTGTTGTAACATTTACAGCGATTCGAGATCTGCACTGCAGACAGTTGTCAGAACGTTTCCTTCCACCCCTTAGCGGCAAATATTAGAAAAATATCTCAAAATGCAAACAAGGAAAATCAATTAAATTGTTTTGGGTTAAAAGCACACGCAGGTTGGAAGAGATAGAGAGGCAGACGAATTAGAAACCATTGCAAAACTAAAACAAAACCTAATTACGAGAGTGCCGATTTCATTCGTCAAAGACAGATTCGTCTTGACTCACTTGACGAATGGAACCGGCCTTCCATGGAAGGCGGAACGGCCTCTATAACTAAAATATATTCCCCAACGCAATAGCGCCTACCCTATAATAAAACTAAATATAGATCCGTTAATGGTGCCAAGTGATGACAGGACATGGCGGGTTCTCGGAATACTTGCACCGGTTCAAATGCAAGAGAGCCCATCATGTCCCTGTGATCAATGATGGAAGAAAGCGTATGCACATTATAACAGAATGTCTATCTATAGCAAAAGAAGAAATAATGTAGAAACAGAACTAGAAACTAAAATAGAAAAAGATAATATATGTAAAATAATAGGAGATAAGTCTATTAGAAAGGTTCTTAAAACTGTTGTTATAACAAATAAGGTAGTAAAAAATAAATAAAAAGCAATAAAGAACTGTGACTTATATATAAGTATATAAAGTAAACAGCTCCGATAAATTAATAGAAAAGTAGATTAAGATATAACAAACACAAATGTAATAATAATATTAGACATAAGTAAAATAACAAAAAAGAACCGAATGTAATATATAAATATCAGTAAGAAAAAATGAAGTGAAATCACAACAAAAAATTATATATTATAAGGAAAAAGAGCAAAACGTCCCTGATCTCTACACATTATATATTAGTAAATAAATTGATTAATAATTAAGAATGATGATGGTGAATTATGATTACATGTATTAGATTAAGAGTAGTAGGACTCTGAACGAAAACCCGGAGTCCTCTACACCTCTATAATATTAAGGACAAAGAAATATATAAAACAAGAATTTGAAGTCCGTGTCGAGCTGACAATGTCTCTGACCTCCATGTCAGAGGAAAGCAGCAAAACATATAAATAAAATAACCTAACCTAACCTAACCTAACCTAACCTAACCTAACCTAACCTAACCTAACCTAACCTAACCTAACCTAACCTAACCTAACCTAACCTAACCTAACCTAACCAACCAGTCCGGTGTCAACTGCCGTCCCGTACGCCACGTTTCTGTGTTGCTCCGCGCCTTTAAAACTAAAATAGGTTTTCGTAACCGATTTTGTGCGTGATATGTCAAAAGTTGCGCTTGACACGCGGTTCAAACCAGTGAAAACCGCAAGAAAATCGGAGTTTTTGTGAGATATTGAAAAAGTGTTTTCAAAAATTATAAAATATTAAAGTGAAACGCTGCGCGATTAAGCGCGCTATAACGTATATTTTTAAAGTGCGGCCTTGAAGTATTCGCGGCCCCACCTATGTGCAAAATTGAGATTTCGGAACAATAGTTTTCGAGAAAACGCAAAACAAGTGCCACGTGGCACGTTTTTGAAGCAGAGGCGCGGCTGTTTTGCAGTCGCATGCTGATAGTACGCGAGGAGAGGAGCCGAGCAAGTTTCAGAACAATTTTAAGTTATGGCTGACGAGATATTGAACTTTAAAATTTTGACAAAATTGACATTTTAATAACTTAAAACTAAATCTAAGACCCCTAGTTATTATAATAAATTAGTGTTTAGAAGAATACAAGGAACGGATGTACAAAATTTTAGAATTTTTAGTCAGTAGTTTTAAAGTTAAGATTTTTAAAATATTTAGATACCACGTGTTACCCTTAGATTAGGTGTCAGCAAGTCATAAAATACAAATTTAAGGAAAGGGTACTGATAATAACATATTTCAATTTTTGTAGATTTTAAATAACTAAATTTAGCTGTAAAATAAAATTTTTAAAAATTAGAATAAATTGAAAAATTAAAAAAGGGTTTATAAAGCCACAATATATATATATGTTATCTCGACACCGAGACCTTCAAATGAGCCCAAACACGGGCCAAATCAGTTAAGGGGCGGCCAAAATAGAAATTTATTGTCTGGACCGGCGGCCATTTTGGAAATTTTAAAAATCAAATAGCTCTGGTTGTGGAAGTCGCAGTGAGTTGCGGTTTTGGACTGTACTATTATTGGATCGATCTCACTCAACTACAGGCACTCAGGCTTTTGAGCCCTTGTTTTCAGGGTCCTGAAATCGATCCCATCAGGAAGACTGGAAGAAGCCTAATAGTATAGTCCAAGCGCTGGTCTCCTGCGATTGCTGGAAGCAGAGTTATTGGCAGTCAAATATCAACTTTGACATTTCGGCAGCCATCTTGAAAAACTAAAAAAGGTCATATCTGCCGAACTAGGAGTCGTAGAAGGCTGGGATTTTGACCCTAGACGTCGGCAAGTAGTGCCGGTACAGACAATTTAGCTTTCAGGAAATTTCAGCGCCAAAAATTTACAAGTCCTGAAAGTTACATGATATTATAGCCCTGGTAGAGCCCATCAAAACGAGCCCAAGCAAGGAGCTGTAGGCCTATTCGTTCGGAGGTTACAGCGCTTTAACCAGTTTTGCAGCCATATTGTTCGAAACCAGAATTTTAAAGCGCGATAACCTTTGAACCTCTTAGGTTAGGCATACCGAGTTTGGGTTCGTTGAATAGGGTTCGAGGAGTGCTTTTAGTGAGTTATAAGAAATAGACTCTACGTAGAGTCAAAAATTTGTTGGTCTGTAACTCTCTCTGTATAAAGTATTCCTTAGAAATTCTCAATATTAATGGACACCTAAGGAAGAGCTAACAGACTAGACATAGACTAACTCTATATAGAGAGTACCAAAAAATTTTACATTTTATATATTTTATATTTTCTTTTAGTGTAAATAATTAGAATTTAAGGAGACCAGCTGTGGTGTTATACTACTTGTTATTTTAAGACTAGATTATAGAGACGACTCTAGGTAGAGAAACGGAAATCAGGATAACCAAATTGGTTACAAATTATAAGGCATATATATATATATATAAATACCGACTTACATAGAGTCCAATAGACTAATAGGACTAAATTAAAATATTATTGAAACATCAATAAATAAATAAATGGAAATAGAGTGAGCTACTTAATTAATAGGTATAACGGAAAAATAGAGCATAAGCTCTATGTAGAGAAAAATATACTAGCGGTTGTAGGATTTTATCAAATTGACATTGAGTACGAACTCACCATAGCCGTGTCGAACTGTTAAAAATTTTTATAACTTATACAAACCTTTTAGAAAATTTTAATCATTTTAATTTTTAATTTATTATATTTTATTAATTGCTGACCTAAGGACGCGTTCCCTGAAATGTTTGGCTTTGCACTCCCTCCAAAAGACAGAGGACAGTTCTAAAGACATGGACCCTCAAGGCTCTCCAAATGGGACAGAAAGAGACTCTCCTAAAACTAAACAAACGACGCAGGTCTCTATTGTGAGGAGAAGCATTGGAGAGTGGGAAGCAGGAAAAGTAGACGCTGAAGCCGGAATTCAGCCCTCTCCCAAAAAGGTAGCCCCGGTGGCGCGCCAGAAACAAAAGATCTTGCTATCCCAGGAATCAAAAGGAGCAACCCGTAGAGTTTTAGTAGAGCCTACTGGAAGTTCACCAAAAATGGACACAACTAAATACGCAGATCGCATAATGGAAGCTTGAGCATGTCTAAATAAAGCAAAATTGCACCTCAGTAATTCGCGCAATCTGAGGACGGACATAAAAACCGAAGTCACGCAAGCCATAGATAGACTCTACCAACTGGTCAAAGAGGCAGAGACAAGCAAAAGCACAGAGAAAGAAATAAAAACGAAAGAGCAGGAGAAAAAAGTAGACAAACCGGAAGATGAATTCGAGAAAAGAAAACTAGAAGAACATAACAATTTAATCAAAAAGTTGGAAGAGCACGGGAAACTTCTGGAAGAGAACAAAAATGAGATGGAAAAATTAAGGGAAGAAATGAAGAAGAAAGAATATAAGGATGACAAAGGAACATATGCAAGTGTACTGGCCGGACCATCGAGGAAAATGCCTCATCAAAATATGGCAATGCACTCAGTGGTAATAACATCAACTGACGAGAAGGACACAGGAGAGCAGGTTATGGATAAAATAAGATCGGTAATAAATGCCAAAGAAGAAGGGCTAAAAATAGACAAGATAAGGAAAGCAAGGGACAGAAAAATTATATTGGGGTGTAGCACCCAGGAAGAGATAAATAGGGTAAAAGAAAGAATAAAGACCACAAAAGAGACATAAAAATAAAGATCCATTAGTTATATTAAAGGATGTGTTGCAACACAACACAGACGAGGATATAGTCAATTATAGGAGTCAAACAGACAGCTTTTCCAAAATGTAGGTGAAAAAGAGAACAGGATGGAGGTAAAATACCGGAAAAAGTCAAGAAATCCACACACATCCCATATTGTCATCAGAGTATCGCCCCAGATATGGAACAATCTCACACAAATTGGGTGGATCCATGTGGATTTGCAGCGAGTAAGAGTAGAAGACCAGTCCCCTCTTGTACAATGTTCACGCTGTCTGGCCTATGGACATAGCAAGCGACTATGCAGTGACACAGCAGACATCTGTAGTCACTGTGGAGGACCACACCTAAAATCGGAATGCGCTGACTGGATTTCTGGAGAGATTCCGTCATGCAGAAATTGTTGTAAAGCAAAAATAGAAAAGAAAGATCATAACGCGTTCAGTGCAGACTGCCCCGTAAGGAGGAAATGGGAGACCCTAGCGAGATCCACTGTAGCATATTGCTGAGGTGGTCTCACGGTCAGACAGAAACCCTAAACCAAGCAACCACCGATATCATGTGATCCAGGCAAACCTCCAAAGGAGTGAGCTAGCTACGGCCGAATTAATTATTGAAGCAACCAAGAAAAATATATCATTCGTTCTTGATCCAGGAACCCTACATTGGTCGGATTGGAGAAATGAAGGGTTACCCAGGACAAGAATAGTGCAATGCAATAGAAACCTAAACACAGAAAAAGTAATAAAGGCGGCCATTGTACTGTTTGACGACATTATTGTTATAACCCAGTGCCCGACCTGACAACTGGAAAACATCGCCGTTGCTAAATTGAGGACAGGGCCTGGGACTTGGGGTGGTGTCTGTCACCTGGAGGGCGACAAACCAGTAGAACCTTATCTGACATGATTGAAACGGCCGTAGCGGGCCTAGGAACCGAAACGTGATATTCGGTGGAGACATAAATGCTTGGAATAACCTGGGGAAGTCGGGGTGGACAAGAGGGGATTGAGGTAGCAGCCAGGCTCTGATCTAATGGAACCCACATATTAAACCACGGAACTGAACCCACATTCGACACCATACGAGGCGGAAGGAGATTCTCCAGCTGTGTGGATGTAACAACCTGCTCGACGAGCCTACTCGGAAGAATAGATAACTGGAGATTATCTGAGGAAGCAACCAGTTCGGACCACAGGGCAATCCTATTCGATGTAAATTTGGAAAACCTATAAGTACAGAAATAAAAAGAACAACAAGGAAATTCAACACAAAAGGTATTGGAGCGAGTTTTCGAGAAACCGCCCAGATTTTGCAGGATAAGGAAATCAACAATATGCAGATAAACAAAATAGAAAAGAAAGAAGAACTTGAAGTGAAAGTAAGAGAAATAACAGAAATAATTTCCGATGTATGTGAACATAGCATGCACAAAATTAAAAATAAAAAACGAATGGGATTGCCTTGGTGGACTGATGAGTTAACCCGAAGAAAAAAGGAAGTCTCCAGGTTAAAGCGCCGAATTTCCTACGCAGCGCCAGTCCGGCGAGAGTGGGTCGTCGAGCAGTACGTCAGAGCAAAGAGGAATATACAGTAGTTAAGAATGCAAACCTCCAGCTGGAAGGATTTCTGCAGCAGACAGGAGCGGGAGTCGATGTGGGATGGGATCTACAGAGTGATAGGCCGTACAACGCAAAGAAAGGAGGATATCCTCCTGGTACATGATGGGAAGACCCTGGGAAATGTGGAATCAGCAAGAATGCTGGCAGAGACCTTTTATCCGGATGACAAAACCCAGGACGATGACGCGGAACACAGGCTAAAGAGAAAGCTAGCAGAAGTAGTAAACGAAGGTCACTTGATGACCCATGTGATCCACCATTTACGATCGAGGAGCTAATGGGCCGCGTCAAGTTTCAACCCGAAAAGGCTCCCGGAAATGACGGTCTCACGGCAGATATTTGCATGGTGGCTATCACCTGGACCTCCACTGTTCTTGTCACTGGCCAACAAATGTCTTCAGCTGGCACACTTCCCAGTAAATGGAAAGAGGCGGTGGTGGATTGCGAAAGCCCGGAAAGGAGGACTACACGCATCCCAAATCCTACAGGCCGATTGGGCTATTGCCTGTTCGGGAAAGTACTGGAAAAATGATTGTACGAAGGATCAAGTGGCACATCATACCGAAAATAAACAAAGCCAATATGGCTATGCCAGCGTAGCACCGAGGACCCCTCTATGACATGATACAGCATATAAAGGCCAAGATCAATGAAAATTGGTCGTGCTTGTGTCACTTGACATAGAGGGAGCTCGACAACGCCTGTGGCCAGCCATAAGATGTGGCCTTGCAGAGATCGGATGTCCAATAAACTTGAGGCGACTGATAGATAGCTATCTTGAGGATAGGACAGTGCATCAAGTACTCAGGGGCAGAATGGGTCAAGAAGACCACGAAGGGGTGCGTGCAGGGCTCAATAGGCGGTCCAACTTTTTGGAATCTTTTGCTTAATCCACTCCTGCAAGAGCTAAACGATAGAGGGGAATACTGCCAGGCTTTTGCGGATGATGTAGTCCTAATTTTCTCTGGAGACACTGAAGTGAACAAGCCAATGCAGCCCTCGCACATGTTCGGAGGTGGGGAGTCAAAATTAAGCTCAAATTTGCTCCGCAAAAAACTAAAGCAATGATTATTACAAAAAAGACCAAATATGACTCCCCACTGCTGAAAATGGGTGGGGAAAGCATTGGATTGTCCAAAGAAATTAAAATACTCGGTCTCACAGTTGACGACAAGCTGACCTTCAATGCGCATGTGAGGAAAGTGTGCTGTAAGGTACAAAGCTTGTATCGTCAACTGCGTAGAGCCGCAAAGGTTCATTGGGGCTTAAACTCCGAGATTGTTAGGACTATATATTTAGCGGTGGTAGAGCCGATTATATTATATGCGGCAAGCGCATGGGCACCGGAAACAAATAAAATACTGATTAAAAACACGACACGGTGCAACGCGGGTTCGCAAAAATTATTAAATCGTACAGAACTGTTTCTTTACACTCGGCTCTGCTACTGCCGGGCTGCTTCCTTGATCTGAGAGTCGGGAAGCAGCCTTGCTTTATGAAATAAAGAAAGGCCCCAGAGGTAGAGGATCGATATTGAGAGAAACGTGGAATATTGTAGGATGCCACACCCTGCAGACGAATATGGCCTGCAATACAAAATGCCTGGAGGACGGGGTGAAATGGACCAACATGACAACAAAGGCCTCAAAATATATACTGACGGCAGTAAAATCGAGGGGAAAGTCGGTGCTGCATTACCCATTTGAATGATGCAGCAGAGATGAGTAGCCGAAAACTAAAGTTGGGAAATTTCTGCACCGTGTTCCAGGCGGAGTTGCTCGCCATTCGAGAAGCAACTAGGTACGCATCAACACAACCTGCAAAAAACTGTCACATATATAGCGACTCAATGTCTGCTCTACAGACAGTTGTACAGCGCTTCCCTCCATCCCCTAGCGGCAGAGACTAGAACGAACATCAGTCAAATTAATAAGCAAGGGAAAACCCTCAAACTATTTTGGATTAAATCTCACGCAGGATTGGGGGGGAACGAGAGAGCAGACAAACTAGCTAAAGAAGCCGCACTAAAAATAAAAAGAAGGCCAGATTATGAGAAGGTCCGGTTTCATTCGTTAAGCGACAGATTCGATTGAGTCGCTTGACGAATGGAACCGAAGATACGGAAGAGAAACAGCCCACCACGAAAATATTCTTTCCCAACGCCATAGACGCATATCCTATTATAAGGAAAATAGAAATAGACCCACAAATTGTACAAGTGATGACAGGACATGGCGGGTTCTCCGAATATTTATACCGATTTAAATGTAAGGAGAGTCCGGCATGCGCCTGTGATCCAGCAAGAGAAGAAAACATTATACACCTTTAAACTGAATGCCCTATTTTGCAGAGAGAGTTGATTTAGAATTGGAGATAGGAATTAAAGTAAATAAAGATAATGTACATAAAATAATAGAAACAAACATGTTAGAAATAGGTTTTTAAAGTATTGTATAAAAAATATACATAAGGTAATAATTAAGAACAAATAATAGTAGTAATAAGGAATCTGTAACATAATATAAACTAATATATAATGTAAACAGCCCATAAAAATAAGTAGAAATAAGAAATAGCAAAAGCAATAATGTACCTAGAATTAATTAGATAAGAAAAAATTGAAAATGAATCTATAAAAGAAATAACGAAAACAGAAATAAAAATAAAAAGAATAAAAATACAAAAAATACTAGAAATGTAAAATAAAAAGAAAAGAACTAAAAATTATAAAAGATGAAAAAAGTCCCTGATTTTCTCATGCCAGGGAACTAGAAAAAAATAAAAAAAACCCAACCCAACCTAACCCAACCTAACCTAACCCAACCAACTTCCAACCTAACCTAACCCAACCTAACCTAACCTTTTTTTCGGGGAAACTTCATGGACTACCTCCGCCTGGGGAAAGGCGGAGGGCGCCGGACTCTTACCGGCCAAACCACCCCGGTGTCTCTCGCACGTGCGCGCGCGGGGCCGCGGGAATCCAAATCTTCCGCAGCCCCACACACTAGTGCTGGCCTGGTCTGTTCAGCTCGTTCTGCACGGGGTAGAGGTGTTCAACTACCCCGTGCATTTCCCCAGAGCGCCGACACCCGCACGCGCTCACCTCGGGGCCATCGAAGAGGGGCGGGGATTTGCATCCCTCGCCCCTGACCCATTCATATAGCCGCAAAAGGGCGTTGTCCGTCCTCTCCTGCGCCTTCGCGCCTTCTGCGGCCGGGGAAGGAGTCGAGATCTCCCTTCTCGTTCCGCAGCCTTCTGCGACATCACGTCCTCGCAGAAGACCACCGCGTCCCACGACCTGCGCTACCGACCATCTTCCGCACTAAGGCCGGCAGCGACAGATCGCTTCCCACTTTACCCAGGAGGACACGGCGCTGCCCTCCCAAGCTGCACACACTGGCGAGCGTAGTTGCGCCGTGTCCCCGCAATGGACGCAGTGGTGGCACCGAGCGTCCGGCTCCCCTGTCTATGCGGCACAGGTACTGCCGAAGCAGCCGTGCCCGACAGCACCCTGCGTCACCCTAAACGACAGGGATGTGTTTCTCCCGAGCCAGTCGTCGAGTACTGGCCGGATCGCCCGACGGTAGCGAGGCCGGCGGTAGGGCGTGAAGCCTTTGCCGCCATTCCACCAAGACCTGACGGAGCTCCCCTGGCGCAGCGCGATCTGTCGCTGCACCGGCCTCGAGCCCTGCCTCGCGCCATCGATATAATGACGCGAGTACTTTCGCCCTAGGTCCCAGGGCGGGATCCGCCAGACGCAAGTTGCTCGTAGAACGTGCGATACCCGCGGACGACTCTGACGGCCATCGCCCTTGCGGTTTACGCAGAATGGCGAGAGTGCTGGCCGTCGCGTCCATCGCTCACACAGGGCCCCACAGGCCATGGACCGCACGATTCCACGCAACCGCCTACAGGCGGCGCTCGGGCCCCGTTGGGAAGCAACCAGCGCGCCCGCTGCACCCATCAGCTTGGGCGCCAGCCGCCGGAAGTGGGTCCGAATTCATCGGCTGTCGAGCACCAATCCCAGATACTTCATGGTGGACCTGACAGCTATCCGGGCCCCGCTGACCAACCTAACCTAACCTAACCCAACCCAGTAGCACTCCAAACGCCGTTCCGTACGCAGTATTTTGGTCGCCCGCGTTCGAAAAATTCAAAGTGTTAGGTCAGCGCACCAAAGTAAGAGATCTATATATTAGACGCGTCTCGTCGAGACGAAGACAGTGTTATAATAAAAAAGTGATAAAATGTTTTATATATAAAGTTATCACCGAAAAACTGGTTTTATAACCTTCAAAAATTTTAATGTGAAACGCTGCTCGATTTAGATCGAGAACATATAGATTTTGTAGTGTCAAAAGAAGCCCCTGACAAGCTTGCATTTAAGCTAACCACTGATTTTTCCGACGCTGCGCACGGAAATATAACCCGAAAACAAAGTGGTATGTGGCTTCCTCCTCCCAGTAGTGTAATAAATACATCTACAGGTTGGGTTGAGGAGTAATAAAGAGATATTGTAACGAGACAGTTGTTACTATTGGTCCGATCACCACATGGCGATGCCAGGCGGTGCGCTGCGACAATGCAAGCGCACCGCCGGGCCTATTTAAAATTAAAAGGTGGAATAAATATTGTTAAATTAAAAATAATGAAAACATGAGTAAAATGATTGACAATAAAGTAATATTATAACGGAATCGACGTAATACCGGATGACGGAAAATAAATAAATATGAATTCAAGAAGAGGCCATAATACACAATAAGAATTTTATAGAAGCTGACTGAAAATTTAAAATATATCTATGAAGACAACTAAGAAAGAATGAGGAAAATTTTTGGATTTTTAATATAATGACCGAAGAACAAAATTCAAGAAACAACAGATTAATTTAAAAAAAAAAAAAACGGTTGTATTTCAGCGAGCTTTGTCCAGTAAAATAAAAAGTAAACTGAAAAAGAAAAAAGAAGATATATAAGAGGTAACATTCCATCAGCGTTATTTTTATACATTATATTTAATTATTTTATTATGTTTTAGACTATATTAAAATAAAAAGTAACGCATTAAATATTAAATGTATGGTATTTACAAGTAACTAGAAAATATTTGTCAGATTTTAACAATTTATAATATTTTTAGTAGATATTGTTTTCTAAAAACATACTTACGATGAACAGGTTCGTGTTAAAGCAAATATATTTTTAAATTTAACCCAATTTTTTATAGTATTTTTTATTGTATACAATTTTGAAAAGGGTTTTATAAAAAATCGTAATTATTATAAGTTATAATCATTTTTTTTCTAAAGGTATGGAAAGTTAAAGTAACTTATTATTATATATATAAATATATATTATATAACCTTTAATAAATAATCTTATAGTTAATATTACTTACAATAATTACTTAAAATATTAATATTACCTACTTAAAAATCTAAATTGTTCTTTTCAATATTTAAATATATTAATGTTTTGTTTATACAAACTTGTTAGCTGTAATGAAATAGTGATTACCGGTTTTTTCAGATATACGATTTTAAATATCATAGTTCTAGCAATCCTACTTTTTATATGTAAATTAAATGTATTATTAGTTAATACATTTTTCGATATAAGTAAAAGTAATATAACTATAAGCGATGTAACTTGTGTCAGTTAGAAAATACTTAAAACTATCATTTTTGTAATAAGGAATATAATAATTAAAATAGGTCTTAATAATAATGTTTCTAACAAAGTTAAACAAGGACATAAAATTGACTGGCAAATATATTACCTTATATTTGTACAATATTAAAAAGTATATATTTAAAAGGTGAGGAGTGAGAAGGATGTTCAAAAGTGTGAATACGAATGATTGAATTGCTAAGTTTCGTCAATATTGGACTGATCACCCAAATATTTGATGATGCTTAAACTACTGGTATTGAATCCATTATGAGCGAGATTATGTTGTTATGGAAGTGGAGCATGAAAGTATATAAAAGTTACTGATACAGTCAAGTAGATAACAACAGGTACTATAAAGATAAAGAAGGAAATAAGATTTATGAAGAGAATAGAAATAAAACAAAAGTTGACCTTGATAAATAAATATTGAGAGATATGGGAACGTCCATCACTGGTGTAGTATATAGTCCTCGAGCAGGGTATGTTTCCATTATTGGATGATAAAATCGGAAGTAACGGGCACTAGGAACAATACTTCAGTACAAGTGATGTGAACGAGTTTACCTATATTAGTACTGTTGGGGACCAGAGAAGTCTTAAATTTGTTACCCTTGATAATGGTACATAGAGGTCACGTCCTTCATTGGATCATAGTGTGAACTTAGTTTTCCTCAGTGACAATTGTTGAGTCCTTTAAATGACTTAAACGTAGACCTGAAGGTTGTGTGCACAACCCAAGGTACACTATAACCTTGATATAGTATAAAAAGTTTATGTACCAATAAATGAAAGTAATGTAATGAAATGTAATATAATACCCAAGTAAATGGGGCCCATATGTATAGCACCAGCGTGATATATATCATGAAGTTAAATATAAATAAAGTGAATTAAAACCTGATTCCCGATATCAAATTAATAAAGCTAGCTAAGGTCAAATAAAAAAAAAAAAAAAAGTACGTACAACAATTATGAAAAAGGCCTGACAATCGAAATCAAAGGAAATGAGAGTAGTATTAGTATGAAAATAATTAACGTGCAGGGGCATGTCAACAATTAAAATGAGGTAATATGGGATCTCGCCCAAATCTAAAAACAACCACACGTAAAAAATCTAATAAATATACATTTTCGCTAAGATATATTTTATATCAATTTACATAATTGTTTCATAATTTCAATAACTCTACCCTAAATTTTTATTAGTAAACAAAGAAAACATAAAATTATTTGTTTATGTAAAATTTGTAAAATTTTGAACTAAATTTGGTTTATATATTGCTTATTAAAATCACGTCGAAACAGTATCGGATCGCTATTATTATAAGTTTCATAGTGTAATAGTTTTTTTTTTCTTTTATTCCAAAAATTATGTTATTATATATACTTAAAATACTTATAACAACAAATACAACATATATTTTGCTATACAAACTTATATTTGCGTAATAGCCTATTTTTTTTATTTATGTTTCAAATAAGATAAATATACTACACTTAGAAGTCATGAAATCTTAAGAAGGGTAATAATGCGTTTCGACTATTAATGACAAATAGCATATACCTATTATAAATACTTGATAATGTATGTAATAGTATTATAACAATGCAATGTAATAATCTTAACTACATTAATAAAAAAGTGTTTAATACTATAATTTTCAGATACATGTTAAGTATATTCATAATAAAATATTTTGTAAGTTTTGTTGAAATTAGGTGCTATGTCATACGATGAAATCGCAAACGTTCCCATAAACGTACTTCTTGGAATTTAAAACAATAGTGTCACAAATCGCTTACGCGGCTGGGATCTGCAACTTGTATTTTGATCTGGCTGTTGCAATATTAATGATAATGATAACAATGCTTCTTTCTCTTTGTTCTGTTAGTCTTAATATGAAATGTAATTTTCGCTTTTATATTGATTGTACTATAAAATCATAAGCTTTAATTTTATAATCAATTATTTTCCAGGAAAATAGTTTTAATATCTAACTTATTTATGTAGTACATGAAAATAATTTCTTTATAACGATTTTGAAACTCCTATACAATTAATTAATTCATTGTGAGCTTCTCTGACAGCAAATGATGTACCTAAATGATATAAGAGACTACTTATATGATATAAATTTGTAAAAGACGTGAAAAAAAATATATGGCTAAGTTACAGAATACGCAATTATAAATGAAACTATTGAAAGAAATAATACATGGGTAAAAGTTGTAAATAGGTAAGGAAAATTATCGGAGGTTAGCATATCCACATAAAAAAAGCCTAATCAGTTGAGAATTTGAAAACCTAATAACTGATTAATTTTAAGGTTATTCGGATGCGATTAAATGCGGATTGAGTTTATGTATCGTTAATCACCAACTTAACATATTCATTAGTGGAAAACTTCAAATAAAATAAAGTTTTAAGCAAACATTTCACTTATAAATAAAATATCATATTATATTATACTCAAATAAAGTATATCGGTACATTAAGTAGACGTTTACACAGTTATTTATAAAATAATGTGTAAAAAAAAAAAAAAAATAGTATCTTGAATCATTGTATTAAAAATATTTTCAAATAGTTTTAATAACAGATTGTTTTGTTAAACTTAATACTGAATCTCATACAGCAAAAGATTCCAGAAGCGTATATGGAAACGGCATTCATATAAAACATGAATCGCTGCGCTGTAAGAACACAAGCGATCTAATTGAGCACAAGTTTTATATTTTTAATCGTTACCAATTATGGCGAATGGTATCATCGGTCGAGATCTTAAGAAAATGTAGACTGTTTTGCATTTTGATCTCGAATATTTTAATATTATATGATCATCTAGGTAGATCATATAGCCTATTTCTAGCACTTGTAACAATTCCTTGGTAAGTTTTTCTTTTATTTCACTAATGTGATAAGACGGGTTAAGAGATATGAAGTTTTGTGTTGAATGGCAATTGTATAATTTATTGAGAGATTTGACTGATAAAAATAAATTCAGTGAGTGTTTTATACACAGTGGTTAGAGTAAATTCAAATATTAACTTATTTCAATGAAAAATGTTGGAATGTTAATAGGTAAAGCACAAGATCTGTAGATAATTAGTTATTTCAGTGATAGTGCGCAAACTGAGTATTATGTAAATTAAAAGTCAATGAGAACTTTTCGTAAACATCAAGGTTTTGATGGGATAAAAGCATAATATAATATGATGTCAAGTTAAATGCAAAACGATATATACGAGTATACTTGATCATACTGTACGCGAGATGTCTGCGTGAAGGTTAGTGTGTAACGCCAAAAACAAATATAAGAAATAATAATTATAAAAGGGTTAATCAAGAATTAAAGAAAATTTTTAAATGGGAGTGATCCGAGCGCTCCATATATATAAAATAAATAAATAAATAAAATAATTACACGGCTGTAGACCCGTGAAAATATTAAACTGGGGATTCAAAAAAAAAAAAAAAGAGAAGTATAGATTAAACGAGGAACTATAGTTTATGTAATAAATCTGAGAGAAAATAATTTTTTTTAATATATGGTAGGATATGATATGTGATAAGTTCGTGCTAACGTGTTGTTGTAACGTTGGTTAGTACCAAAATACGACAGGTTAATGACGTACAAAACAAAAAGGTAAACGAAATAAAATCGCATGCGTATCCTGGACTGACTTAATAATATGTATAATCTGATCATGATCATGAGGTTATAATCTTTTTTATATAAAATCAATTTTATATTTTTAACTATTTTATCTTAACACTTATCCATGTCTAACATTGTATTTTATTTTAATGTTCAATATTAAATGTATTATTATGTTATAAGATTCAGGGTTGATATAATATTATATTTAAATATTTCATTTTATGTTCATATTCTTGATAACAGCATTAGATGACAAGTATTTAGTACAATGTAATGTAAATGTAATCAGAAATCATTTTTGTTATAAGAATCAAAATATAAAATGTAAAAAAGTAAATAGAAGACATTTTTTTAAGTATCGGGGAGGTGTGGTATGTATTTCCTCCTCCCAGTAGTAATAAATACATCTACACCTAGGTTAAGTGAGGAGTAATAAAGAGATATTGTAACGAGACAGTTGTTACTATTGGTCCGATCACCACAACCACGTGGACACGTGTTTTGGACCCGAACATCTGCGGCTAATTTTGACAATTCCCACGCAAAGAGGACAACGATACAAGATGTTTGACATATCGTTCATAAAAATCGAACGACAAACAAAGAAGAAATCTGTCGTAAATAAAGTGTTTATCAACTGAAAATTTTAAAGACTATTTACAAAAATTTTCAGTGATAACCTACTAGTTTTTATGCCCATTGGAAGAAGCTATTCAAGACTTGAAGAAAGACACCAAACTCGAAATTTTTTGAGGCAAACTAATTAGTAAGAGACTTTTAATATTATGTAACACGTGTTTTCCTGAAAGTGCTCCTGAAAATTGTGAAAAATTCCTGAAGGTAGGTAGGCTTAATTATATACACTTAAATTTTTTCAAAATTTTACACTAACAAAATTTTTAACTAGAGGCTATTTGCGGTTGTTGGTAATCACAAATTGTTTTTCAGAATACAAAAACCCAAATAATTTTCAGGACAATAATTTTCAAAATATACCAAATACAGCCCCATTTAATAGACTAATTACATTATTTTTGCAAAATTTTGAAGGAGCACTTTGAAGTTATAAATTTTTAGTGAGAGTTGGAGGTCCTGAAAACTGCACGATAACTGTGTTTTCAGTTTACAGGAAAACGGAGCCTCCTAGCTCATTCTGATAAAATTTTCAGCCCCCTAACCTCTCCACACTATCCAGTAAACGGATAGTTCGGCCCCACCGGATCATTTGGACACAGTTTCAACCCCTACCCTTAAGTCGACTTTGGGACAGTCTCTGGGGATGAAAATTTTAAATCAAAATAATAACGAAACTAGTGTACTGAATTGAACCGGGTTTTAAAAAATTATATTTAAGCAGGCCTAAATAATTGAATGAAGACTGACTCTATGTAGAGCCTTGTAAAGATATTTTATTTTTAACTAAATTTTTATTTTATTATTAGAGACATAATTTTAGGAATTAGAATTGACCGATTATATGTGTGTATATATGATTGTGTGTATAATATAGAGCAAGACTTAGAATAGACCACTCTACATAGAGAAAAATAGTTTATAAAGTAACCTAGTTGAATAGATTATAGCATTACAATAATAATAGAGCTTTTAGACTGACTCTAGGTAGAGTCTCATATAGGCTAAATAAAATTTTAAAATTAAGAATATATCATAAATACATGTATCGTGTGTAAGAGTGACATCCTAACAAGTAGAGTTGCGACTCTACATAGAGAAAAATCTTATTTTATTTTATTTTATTTTGTTTTTGTATTTTTATTAAACTTAAATAACTCAGCGACCTTGTTGAACTTTCGATATATTTTACAACTTTACAAACTTTATCGAAAATTTTATTATTATTTTTGTTTGTTCATTGTTGAGACTCAGGACGCGTTCCCCGACAAAATGTTCGGCATCCGTACCTAATTAAAAGTACTGAGGATAGTGCTAAGAACACGAGTCCTCAGGTTCTCCGAACGCGATGTAGAAAGGCGGGGCCTTCTACCAAAAGGGATCGAACGTTGCAGGTCCCTAACAAGAAAAGTATTGGGGAATGGAAACAGGACAAATAGATATGGAAGCGATAAAACAGACCTCCCAAAAAGGTAGTCCCAATGACTCTACAAAAACAAAACTGCCCAGTCCCAGGAAACAAAAGGAACAGTCCGTAAAGCAGCTGTTGAGGTCACAGAAAGTTACCAAAAGCGGAGACTAATAAAATATGGATCGCCTTACGGAGGCTCGAGCCTGTCTCCACAAGGCAAAACTTCACCTCAACAACTCTCAACCTGAGGACTGATATCAAATAGAAGTGACTCAGGCCATAGAGAGGCTTACCAACTTGTAAAAGAGACAGAAAAGGCAAGAGCACAGAAAATGAAGACAAACTGAGAGATCAAGGGAAGAAAGAGGAAAGAATGGAAGAAGAAAATAGGAAAAGGAAAGAAGAAGACCAAAACTTAATGAAGAAATTGGAAGAGCATGGAAAACTATTAGAAGAAAGCAGAAAAGAAATGGAAAAATTAAGAGAAGAAATGCAAAGCAAGAAATTAAGGAAGATCGAGGAACATACGCAGGTATTGGCTGGGCCACCAAGGGACCCACCTTCAGAAAACATGGCATGCACTCTGTGATAATCACATCAAATGATGAAAAGAGACAGGGGACCAAGTAATGGATAGATAAGAAAGGCAATTAATGCCAAAGAAGAAGGACTAAAATAGATAAGATTAGAAAGGCCAGAGACAGAAAGATAATAGTAGGATGCCGAACGGAAAAGGAAATAAGTAGAGTTAAAGAAAGATTAAAGATGGCAGGAAAGACCTCAATGTGGATGACATAAAAAAATAAGGATCCACCTCATAATTCTAAAGGACGTGTTGCAGTACAACACTGACGAGGAAACCAAAAGCTATTAGGATACAAAATAAACAGCTATTTAAAGATATACCGGAGAAAGAGGACAGAATGGAGGTAAAATACAAGAAAAGGACTCAAATCTTTTCTATATCGTAATGAGAGTCTCACTCAACTATGGAACCGTCTCACGGAAGCTGGTAATCCATGTTGACCTACAGAGAATTAGAGTGATGGACCAGTCTCCCCTGGTACAATGTTCGCGTTGCCTGGGATATGGGCACAGTAGGCGCACGTGTACTGAGACGACTGACGTATGTAGCCATCAGGAGGCCCACATTTCAAAATCGAATGTGCTGAATGGCTATCCGGGCAATACTGAATGTAAGAACAGCAGCAAAATACGATAACAAAGACCATAATGCATTCAGCACAGACTGCCCAATAAAAAAAAATGGGAAACATTGGCAAGATCTACCGTAGCATACTGCTAATGTTGTTCCTATGACAAACACGGAACCATGCATCGGTAACCACCGATATCACGCGATCCAGGCGAATCTTCAAAGGTGTGAGCCAGCCACGGCCGAGTTAATCATAGAGGCGACCAAGAGAAAGATGTGTTTCTGCTATGGTACAGGAGCCCCACATTGGTCGAATAGGACAAATGAAAAACTATTTGGGACGAGAATAGCAAAGTGACAGAAGCCAAACCACTGAAAATGTGATTAAGGCTGCTATTGTTATCTGACGACACCATCGACATGGTCCCATGCCCAGGCCTAACGACGGAGAACATCGCAGTCGTAAAGTTGAAGACTGGGGCTTTGGAGTTGGAGAGTGGTGTCCGTCTACATGGAGGGTGACAAGCCTATCGAACCATATCTTGAAACGATTGAAGCGGCCGTGGTGGGCCTATGACAAGAAACGTGATACTGGTGACGAATGCGTGGAATACATGGTAGCCGAGAGACAGACAACAGAGGCATAGCGGTAGCTGCAAAGCTAGATGAATTGGAACCACATTCTAAACAGGGGACTGAGCCCTTTTGATGTAATAAGAGGCGAAAAAGATATTCCAGTTGTGTCGACGTAACTACCTGCCTGACTAACCTACTCGGGATGGACAACTGGAGACTGTCCGAAGAAAAACCAGTTCGGATCACAGGGCAATCCTATTTGAAATAAATTTAGATAAATCAATGGTACTAACATAAAAAGAATGACAAGAACTTACAACAAAACACGGCAAATTGGGGAGAGTTTCGTGAGAAACCTCCAGATTTGGAAGGATATACGATTAAATGAAGCATCAATAGAAAGAGTAGCAACTACACAAGAATTAGAAATAATAATAGATAAATATACAAACCAATAATAAAAGCTTGAAAATAGCATACCTAAAATAAAAATAAAAGCGAATGGGATTGCCTTGGTGACTGAGCCACACAGCGAAAAAAGGAAGTTCCAGGCTGAGGCGTAGAATTTTCAGCGCCAGTCCGCGCGCGTGGGTGGTCGAGCAGCATAAAAGAGCAAAGGAAGAGTACCAACAGGAAATCAAACAGCTCAGACCACTAGGAAGGAGTTCTGCAAAAACAAGAGGGAAACAATGTGGGAGGGAATCTACAGGGTGAAGCCGTACAACGGTGCAACATGATGACACTCCTTATTCTAGATGGGAGGACGCTTGAAGGCGAGGAATCAGCCAGGATCCTAGCAGACACGTTTTACCCAGACGATCGAACTGAAGACGATGACGCGGAACACAGGCTCATAAGAGAAATAGCAAAACTGTGAATGAAGGGTCACCTGATAGTTTTGCGTGACCCGCCCTTACAGCAGATGAGTTGCTGGGCCGCGTCTAGTTTTAATCCAAAAAGGCACCTGGTAATGATGGTCTACGTCGGACATCTGTGGAATTGCTATCGCCCTGATTCGGCATTGTTTTTGGCAATTGTAAACAAATGTCTTCGCTTTGGTTTTCCCATCATATGGAAGAGAGCGACAGTGGTAGTATTGCGAAAACCAGGAAAAAGAGACTTACACACACCCCAAATCCTACAGGCCGATTGGACTGTTGCCTGTGTTAGGAAAGGTCTCGAAAAAATGGTAGTTCGAGAATCAATGGCACATCGTACCAAATATAAGCCGTAAACAATATGGATTTATGCCATAACGCAGACCGAGGACTCCTCATGATATGATGCAGTTTACAAGAATAAAGCTAGAAGAAAGCTAATCCTGCTTATATCATTGGACATAGAGGAGCCTTCGATAATGCCTGGTGGCCGGCGGTACGGGTGGACTTGCGGAGACCGGATGCCCGGTAAATCTGAGGCGCCTGATTGATGACTATTTTAAGAATACAGTGGGCGCTGATATGCTGGGGCAGAATGGGAAAAAGAACAACTAAGGGTGTGTGCAGCTCAATAGGAGGTCCAATCTTCTGAATGTGCTATTGGACCCACTTTCAAGGAGTTGAGCGCAAGAGGATCCCATTGCTGCTTTTGCGGACGATGTCCTAATGTTCTCGGACACGGCAAAACAGGTACAGGAGCAGGCGAATGTAACTCGCATATGTCCGAAGTGGGTGTCAGAAATAAGCTAAACTTTGCGCCACAAAACAAAGGCGATGGTCATTACAAAAAGCTAAAGTACGACACACCACTTCTGGAGATGGCGGAAAACCATAGGACCTCCAGGAAATTAAATATTATCTCACAGTTGACGACGGCTTACCTTCGACACGCATGTGTAAATGTGTGTGTAAGGTACAGAACCTTTATCGTCAACTGTCGAGAGCCGCCAAGATCCACTGGGGCCTGAACCCGAGATTGTTAGACCATATACATTGCCGTGGTGGAACCAATTGTTATGAGGTGGCTAGCGCATGGGTACCGGCAACCAACAGACAAAAGTGAAAAGAGATTAGACTTGGTTCAACGCGGATTTGTCCAAAAATAATAAAACATATAGGACCGTATCATGCACTCAGCCCTTACTACTCGCCGGGCTGCTTCCACTGGATATGAGAATCCGAAGCAGCCTCGCTTTATGCAATAAAGAAAGGCTTGTCCTGACGAATAGTAGGAGATCGAGAAGTAGAGCAAAATTAACTTTTCACATCCCGCGGATCAGGTCGGCTGAACTTTGAATGTCTGGAAGACGGTGCAAAATAGACCGAATGACAACAAGGGCCTAAAATTTACACAGACGGCAGTAAAATTGGGAAGTCGGCGCGGCGTTATCCATCTGAATAACGCCACGGAGACGAGTACCCGTAAATTGAAACTGGAAAATTTTGCACTGTCTACCAGGCTGAGTTGCTAGCCATTCTCGAAGCAACCAGATATGTATTAAAACCAACACATCACATTGTAATATATACAGTGACTGAGATCAGCTCTTAACAATTGTACAAGACGTTCCTCCATCCCTAGCGGTAGAAGCAAGAGATAACATACGTAAAATAAATAGACATGGTAAAACACTCAACCTTTTTGATAAAGCACGCAGGATTGAGGAAATGAAAGAGCAGACAAGAAGCGAAAGAAGCTGCTACAAAAATTAAAAGAAAAGCAGACTATGAAAAGTGTCTGAGTTTCGTACGTCAAGCGACAAATCCGATTGAATCGCTTGACGAATGGAACCGGCGCTATACGGAAGGGAAACGGCGTCAACAACCAAAGTCTTTTTCCCAGACGCAATCAAAGCCACCACATAATAAAGAAAATCGACATGGATCCGATGACGGTTCAAATTATGACAGGACATGGGGATTCTCTGAATACCTGCATAGATTTAAGTGTAAGGAGAGTCCCATGTGCCTGTGATCCAACTAAAATGAAAGCATAATACATGTTATCACAGAATGTCCAATTTATAGCAGAGAAAATATGACAGAAATGGAGCAATGTAAAATAAATAAAGAAAATATACATGAAATTATAGGAAATACACATTAGAAATAAGTTCTTAAAATATTGTAAGAATATAAAGTAAAATAGTAAATAGAAATAAATAGAATATAAAAGGTACTGTAACATAATATATATAAGTATACAGTAAACAGTCCCATAAAATAAATAGATGTAAGAACAACCTTTGAATAATGTAATGATAAATAATGTGTTAAGAAAAATATATAAAGAAATAAAGGAAAGAAAATAATAAGGTGAAAGAAAACACCAAATGATGAAAAAGTCCTGATCTACTCATGTCAGGGGAACAAGAAAAAAAAAAAAAAAACCTAACCTAACCTAACCTAACCAACCACAAATTTGCTAATAACTTTCCTGAAAATTGGTCTTTTTCGTTCAAATTTTCTCTATAAATAGTGTAATCAATTGGCCCTATATATCCTGTAGTTTCTTTAGTAAATATTTACCGTTAAATAATTAAATTTCATATTTTCCTTTCTTTTATAGTTGTAAATTGATAAATAAAACATAAATTTATCTCTAACTTTGCTTATAATTGGTCTTTTCTGTTCATATTTTCTTTTAATATAGTGTAATTAATTGCCCCCTGTTATACCCTGTAGTTTTTTCATAAAATTTTCACAGTTAAATATCAAATTTTCATATAATTCGTTTTCTTATAGTCGTAATGTCATAAAATTTTTAAACTTTTTTAAATCTTCGTTTCTTTCGCTCTTTTTGCACTTGTTAGGTCCGTCCTGTGTAGAAACTGCCATCTGCACCCTAATCTGCTAAATAAAACACACGGAATTAGAAAAAATCGCTACTTACCTAAACCGAGGTATAGTGGTTGATCGTTACATTTATATAAATTCAACCACAAATTTGCTAATAACTTTCCTGAAAATTGGTCTTTTTCGTTCAAATTTTCTCTAAATAGTGTAATCAATTGGCCCCCATATATCCCTGTAGTTTTCTTAGTAAATATTTACCGTTAAATAATTAAATTTCATATTTTCCTTTCTTTTATAGTTGTAAATTGATAAATAAAACATAAATTTATCTCTAACTTTGCTTATAATTGGTCTTTTCTGTTCATATTTTCTTTTAATATAGTGTAATTAATTGCCCCCTGTTATACCCTGTAGTTTTTTCATAAAATTTTCACAGTTAAATATCAAATTTTCATATAATTCGTTTTCTTATAGTCGTAATGTCATAAAATTTTTAAACTTTTTTAAATCTTCGTTTCTTTCGCTCTTTTTGCACTTGTTAGGTCCGTCCTGTGTAGAAACTGCCATCTGCACCCTAATCTGCTAAATAAAACACACGGAATTAGAAAAAATCGCTACTTACCTAAACCGAGGTATAGTGGTTGATCGTTACATTTATATAAATTCAACCACAAATTTGCTTATAACTTTCATGAAAATTGGTCTTTTCGTTCAAATTTTCTAAATAGTGTAATCAATTCTTCCATATATCCCTGTAGTTTTAGTAAATATTTACCGTTAATAATTAAATTATATTTTCCTTTCTTTTATAGTTGTAAATTGATAAATAAAACATAAATTTATCTCTAACTTTGCTTATAATTGGTCTTTTCTGTTCATATTTTCTTTTAATATAGTAATTAATTGCCCCTGTTATACCCTGTAGTTTTTCATAAAATTTTCACAGTTAAATATCAAATTTTCATATAATTCGTTTTCTTATAGTCGTAATTTACAAAATTTTAAACTTTTTAAATCTGTTTCGCTCTTTTGCACTTGTTAGGTCCGTCCTGTAGAAACTGCCATCTGCACCCTAATCTGCTAAATAAAAAACACACGGAATTAGAAAAATCGCTTACCTAAACTGAGGTATAGTGGTTGATCGTTACATTTATATAAATTCAACCACAAATTGCTAATAACTTTCCTGAAAATTGTTCTTTCGTTCAAATTTTCTCTAAATAGTGTAATCAATTGGCCCTCATATATCCCTGTAGTTTCTTAGTAAATATTTACCGTTAAATAATTAAATTTATATTTTCTTTTTTTATAGTTGTAAATTGATAAATAAAACATAAATTTATCTCTAACTTTGCTTATAATTGGTCTTTTCTGTTCATATTTTCTTTTAATATAGTGTTTAATTGCCCCTGTTATACCCTGTAGTTTTTCATAAAATTTTCATGTTAAATATCAAATTTTCATATAATCGTTTTCTTATAGTCGTAATTTCATAAAATTTTAAACTTTTTAAATCTGTTTTTCTGCTCTTTTTGCACTTGTTAGGTCCGTCCTGTGTAGAAACTGCCATCTGCACCTTAATCTGCTAAATAAAACACACGGAATTAGAAAAATCGCTACTTATAAACTGAGGTATAGTGGTTGATCGTTACATTTATATAAATTCAACCACAAATTTGCTAATAACTTTCCTGAAAATTGGTCTTTTCGTTCAAATTTTCTATAGTGTGTAATCAATGGGTCTTATATATCCCTGTAGTTTTTAGTAAATATTTACCGTTAATAATTAAATTTCATATTTTCCTTTCTTTTATAGTTGTAAATTGATAAATAAGACATAAATTTATCTCTAACTTTGCTTATAATTATTCTTCTGTTCATATTTTCTTTTAATATAGTGTTAATTGCCCCTGTTATACCCTGTAGAGTTTTTCATAAAATTTTCACAGTTAAATATCAAATGTTCATATAATTCGTTTTCTTATAGTCGTATTTCATAAAATTTTAAACTTTTTAAATCTTCGTTTCTTTCTGCTCTTTTGCAACTTGTTAGTCCGTCCTGTGTAGAAACTGCCATCGCACCCTAATCTGCTAAATAAAACACACGGAATTAGAAAAATCGCTACTTACCTAAACTGAGGTATAGTGGTTGATCGTTACATTTATATAAATTCAACCACAAATTTGCTAATAACTTTCCTGAAAATTGGTCTTTTTCGTTCAAATTTTCTCTAAATAGTGTAATCAATTGGCCCCCATATATCCCTGTAGTTTTCTTAGTAAATATTTACCGTTAAATAATTAAATTTCATATTTTCCTTTCTTTTATAGTTGTAAATTGATAAATAAAACATAAATTTATCTCTAACTTTGCTTATAATTGGTCTTTTCTGTTCATATTTTCTTTTAATATAGTGTAATTAATTGCCCCCTGTTATACCCTGTAGTTTTTTCATAAAATTTTCACAGTTAAATATCAAATGTTCATATATCTGTTTTCTTATAGTCGTAATTTCATAAAATTTTAAACTTTTTAAATCTTCGTTTTTCGCTCTTTTGCACTTGTTAGGTCCGTCCTGTGTAGAAACTGCCATCTGCACCCTAATCTGCTAACCAAAACACACGGAATTAGAAAAATCGCTACTTACCTAAACTGGAGGGTAGTGGTTGATCGCATTTATATAAATTCAACCACAAATTTGTTAATAACTTTCCTGAAAATGGTCTTTTTCGTTCAAATTTTCTAAATAGTGTAATCAATTGCCTCATATATCCCTGTAGTTTTTAGTAATATTTACCGTTAAATAATTAAATTTCATATTTTCTTTTTATAGTTGTAAATTGATAACAAAACATAAATTATCTCTAACTTTGCTTATAATTGGTCTTTTCTGTCATATTTTCTTTATATAGTGTAATTAATTGCCCCTGTTATACCCTGTTTTTTTCATAAAATTTTCACAGTTAAATATCAAATTTTCATTAATTGTTTTCATAGTCGTAATTTCATAAAATTTTTAAATTTTTTAAATCTTCGTTTCTTCGCTCTTTACTTGTTAGTCCGTCCTGTGTAGAAACCACATCTGCAACTTAATCTGTTAAATAAAACACACGGAATTAGAAACATCGCTACTTACCAAACTGAGTATAGTGGTTGATCGTTACATTTATATAAATTCAACCACAAATTTGTTAATAACTTCCCTGAAAATGGTCTTTTTCGTTCAAATTTTCTAAATAGTGTAATCCACCGTCCCATATATCCTGTAGTTTTCTTAGTAAATATTTACTGTTAAATAATTAAATTTCATATTTTCCTATAGTTATAAATGAATTGATAAATAAAACATAAATTTATCTCTAACTTTGCTTATAATTGGTCTTTTCTGTTCATATTTTCAATATAGTGTAATTAATTGCCCTGTTATCCCTGTAGTTTTTCATAAAATTTTCACAGTTAAATATCAAATTTTCATATAACGTTTTCTATAGTCGTAATTTACAAAAATTTTTAAACTTTTTAAATTCGTTTTTTCGCCTTTTGCACTTGTTAGGTCCGTCCTGTAGAAAATCATCCACCCTAATCTGCTAAATAAAACACACGGAATTAGAAAAATCGCTACTTACTCAAACTGAGGTATAGTGGTTGATCGTTACATTTATATAAATTCAACCACAAATTTTAATAACTTCCTGAAAATTATTTTTGCGTTCAAATTTTCTAAATAGTGTAATAATTGGCCCCTATATATCCCTGTAGTTTTTTAGTAAATATTTACTGTTAAATTAAAATTTCAATTTTTTCTTTATAGTTGTAAATTGAAATAAAAAACATAAATTTATCTCAACTTTGCTTATAATTGGTCTTTTCTGTTCATATTTTCAATATAGTGTATTAATTGCCCTGTTATACCCTGTAGTTTTTCATAAAAATCACAGTTAAATATCAAATTTTCATATAATTCGTTTTCTTATAGTCGCATTTCATAAAATTTTAAACTTTTTAAATCTCGTTTCTTTCTGCTCTTTTGCACTTGTTAGGTCCGTCCTGTAGAAACTGCCATCTGCACCCTAATCTGCTAAAACACACACGGAATTAGAAAAATCGCTACTTACCTAAACCGAGGTATAGTGGTTGATCGTTACATTTATATAAATTCAACCAAATTTGTTTATAACTTCATGAAAATTGGTCTTTTCGTTCAAATTTTCTAAATAGTGTAATCAATTGGCTCCTATATATCCCTGTAGTTTTCTTAGTAATATTTACTGTTAAATAATTAAATTTCATATTTTCCTTTCTTTTATAGTTGTAAATTGATAAATAAAACATAAATTTATCTCTAACTTTGCTTATAATTGGTCTTTTCTGTTCATATTTTCTTTAATATAGTGTAATTAATTGCTCCCTGTTCCTCTGTAGTTTTTTCATAAAATTTTCACAGTTAAATATCAAATTTTCATATAATTCGTTTTCATAGTCGTAATTTCATAAAATTTTAAACTTTTTAAATCTTCGTTCTTTTGCTCTTTTTGCACTTGTTAGGTCCGTCCTGTGTAGAAACCACTGCATCCTAATCTAATTAAATAAAACACACGGAATTAGAAAAATCGCTACTTACCTAAACTGAGGTATAGTGGTTGATCGTTACATTTATATAAATTCAACCACAATTTGCTAATAACTTTCCTGAAAATTGTCTTTTTCGTTCAAATTTTCAAATAGTGTAATCAATTGGCCTCATATCCCCTGTAGTTTTTTAGTAAATATTTACCGTTAAATAATTAAATTTCTTTTTCTTTCTTTTATAGTTTTAAATTGATAAATAAAACATAAATTTATCTCTAACTTGCTTATAATTGGTCTTTTCTGTTCATATTTTAATATAGTAATTAATTGCCCCTGTTATACCCCAGTTTTTTCAAAATTCTTCAGCAAATCATCAGAATTTTCATAGTCGTACTCTGTTGCACTTTTAAACTTTAAATCGTTCTTCGTTTTTGCACTTCCCAGAAAGAAGTCCGTCCTGTGTGAACCGCCATCTGTAACCTAATCTGCTAAATACACACAATTAGAGAAAAACGCTATTTACTTCCAAACTGAGGTATAGTGGTTGATCACATTTATATAAATTCAACCACAAATTTGTTATAACTCATGAAAATTGGTCTTTTTCGTTCAAATTTTCTAAATAGTGTAATCAATTGGTCTCCATATATCCCTTGTAGTTTTTAGTAATATTGTTAATAATTAAATTTTATATTTTCCTTTTATAGTTGTAAATTGATAACAAAACATAAATTCATCTCAACTCTTGCTGATATTGGTCTTGTTCATATTTTCTTTTAATATAGTGTAATTAATCTCCCCTATTATTCCCTAGTAGTTTTCAAATTTTCACAGTTAAATATCAAATTTTCATATAATTCGTTTTCATAGTCGTAATTTTAAAATTTTAAACTTTTTAATCTTCCTTTTCTGCCTCTTTTGCACTTGTTAGGTCCGTCCTGTGTAGAAACCGCCATCTGCACCTTAATTCTAAATAAAACACACGGAATTAGAAAAATCGCTACTACCTAAACTGAGGTATAGTGGTTGATCGTTACATTATATAAATTCAACCACAAATTTGTTTATAACTTTCTATGAAAATTGGTCTTTTTCGTTCAAATTTTCTAAATAGGTAATCAATGGCCTTATATATCCCTGTAGTTTTTAGTAAATATTTACTGTTAATAATAAATTTCATATTTTCCTTTGTTGTAAATTGATAACAAAACATAAATCATCTCTAACTTTGTTGATAATTGGTCTTTTCTGTTCATATTTTCTTTTAATATAGTGTAATTAATTACCCCCTGTTATTCCCTGTAGTTTTTTCATAAAATTTTCACAGTTAAATATCAAATTTTCATATAATTCGTTTTCTTATAGGCGTAATTTCATAAAATTTTTAAACTTTTTAAATCTTCGTCTTTTCGCTCTTTTGCACTTGTTAGGTCCGTCCTGTGTAGAAACTGCCATCTGCATCTCTATCTAAATAAAACACACGGAATTAGAAAAATCGCTACTTACCTAAACCGAGGTATAGTGGTTGATCGTTACATTTATATAAATTCAACCACAAATTTGCTTATAACTTTCCTGAAAATTGGTCTTTTTCGTTCAAATTTTCTCTAAATAGTGTAATCAATTGGCCCCATATTCCTTGTAGTTTTCTTAGTAAATATTTACCGTTAAATAATTAAATTTCATATTTTCCTTTCTTTTATAGTTGTAAATTGATAAAACATAAATTTATCTCTAACTTTGCTTATAATTGGTCTTCTGTTCATATTTTCTTTTAATATAGTGTAATTAATTGCCCCTGTTATACCCTGTAGTTTTTTCATAAAATTTTCACAAATATCAAATTTTCATATAATTCTGTTTCTTATAGTCGTAATTTCACAAAATTTTTAAACTTTTTAAATCTTCGTTTCTTTCGCTCTTTTGCACCTTGTTAGGTCCGTCCTGTGTGGAAACTGCCATCTGCACCATAATCTGCTAAATAAAACACACGGAATTAGAAAAAATCGCTACTTACCTAAACCGAGGTATAGTGGTTGATCGTTACATTTATATAAATTCAACCACAAATTTGCTTATAACTTTCATGAAAATTGGTCTTTTCGTTCAAATTTTCTAAATAGTGTAATCAATTGGCCCCCATATATCCCTGTAGTTTTCTTAGTAAATATTTACCGTTAAATAATTAAATTTCATATTTTCCTTTCTTTTATAGTTGTAAATTGATAAATAAAACATAAATTTATCTCTAACTTTGCTTATAATTGGTCTTTTCTGTTCATATTTTCTTTTAATATAGTGTAATTAATTGCCCCCTGTTATACCCTGTAGTTTTTTCATAAAATTTTCACAGTTAAATATCAAATTTTCATATAATTCGTTTTCTTATAGTCGTAATGTCATAAAATTTTTAAACTTTTTTAAATCTTCGTTTTTCGCTTTTGCACCTTTAGGTCCGTCCTGTAGAAACTGCCATCTGCACCTAATCTGCTAAATAAAACACACGGAATTAGAAAAAATCGCTACTTACCTAAACCGAGGTATAGTGGTTGATCGTTACATTTATATAAATTCAACCACAAATTTGCTAATAACTTTCCTGAAAATTGGTCTTTTTCGTTCAAATTTTCTCTAAATAGTGTAATCAATTGGCCCCCATATATCCCTGTAGTTTTCTTTAGTAAATATTTACCGTTAAATAATTAAATTTCATATTTTCCTTTCTTTTATAGTTGTAAATTGATAAATAAAACATAAATTTATCTCTAACTTTGCTTATAATTGGTCTTTTCTGTTCATATTTTCTTTTAATATAGTGTAATTAATTGCCCCTGTTATCCCTGTAGTTTTTCAAAAATTTTCACAGTTAAATATCAAATTTTCATATAATTCGTTTCTTTATAGTCGTAATTTCACAAAATTTTTAAACTTTTTAAATCTTCGTTTTTCTCGCTCTTTTGCACTTGTTAGTGGGTCCGTGTAGAAACTGCCATCTGCACCTAATCTGCTAAATAAAACACACGGAATTAGAAAAATCGCTACTTACCTAAACCGAGGTATAGTGGTTGATCGTTACATTTATATAAATTCAACCACAAATTTGCTAATAACTTTCCTGAAAATTGGTCTTTTCGTTCAAATTTTCTAAATAGTGTAATCAATTGCCCCCATATATCCCTGTAGTTTTCTTTAGTAAATATTTACCGTTAAATAATTAAATTTATATTTTCCTTTCTTTTATAGTTGTAAATTGATAAATAAAACATAATTTATCTCTAACTTTGCTTTTATAATTGGTCTTTTCTGTTCATATTTTCTTTTAATATAGTGTAATTAATTGCCCCTGTTATACCCTGTAGTTTTTCATAAAATTTTCACAGTTAAATATCAAATTTTCATATAATTCGTTTTCTTATAGTCGTAATTTTAAAATTTTTAAACTTTTTAAATCTTCGTTTTTCGCTCTTTTGCACCTTCTAGGTCCGTCCTGTGTAGAAACTGCCATCTGCACCCTAATCTGCAATAAAACACACGGAAATGAAAAATCGCTACTTACTCAAACCGAGGTATAGTGGTTGATCGTTACATTTATATAAATTCAACCACAAATTTGCTAATAACTTTCCTGAAAATTGGTCTTTTCGTTCAAATTTTCTAAATAGTGTAATCAATTGGCCTCTATATATCCCCTGTAGTTTTCTTTAGTAAATATTTACCGTTAAATAATTAAATTTCATATTTTCCTTTCTTTTATAGTTGTAAATTGATAAATAAAACATAATTTATCTCTAACTTTGCTTATAATTGGTCTTTTCTGTTCATTTTTAATATAGTGTAATTAATTGCCCCTGTTATACCTTTTTTTTTTTTTTTGAAAATCATCTAATGACGCCTCGCTGTGGGTGGAGCGGAAGGGAGGTCAGACTTTACTGACTAAAACCATCCGTGTTCCTTCAGTGCCCTTACGTTCCGGAGCCGCGGTATCTCTTTCGAACAGCCCGCAGCCTCGGCAGGCGTCGGCTCTGCGGGCCCCTTCACGCTGCTGACAGCCTTTGAGGCGCGCGCGGGAACAAAACGCGCCGTCGACACGGCCTGTCGTCGTTAGACGGACGGACGGCGAGCTACCCATTGCTCGCCGTCCACAGGTTCGCGCCTCGGTGGTCAGGCCACGACGTAGCCCCGATGCCCGGGGCGTCTCCCCTGCGGCGGCCGGGAAAGTTGCTCTTTTCCTTCCTGCTCCGCCACTCCTCATAGCATCACTGCTTCGCAGAAGGTGGTGACGGCATCCCATTCCGTCTCGCCCGGACCATGGCTTCGACCAGGGCCGGACGCGAGAGGTCGCCGCCGCCTATCGCCGCTACGAGTACACGGCGTTCGCCCAAGCAGGGCACACCTCCACGTGTGCTCCACCGTGTCCTCCGGTCGATCCTCGCAGTGGGAGCACCTGGCGTTTCCTCCCGCCTGATTCGGTGCAGGAACTCCCGAACACACCGTGTCCGGTGAGGACCTGCGCAGGCGGAAGTGAGGACACCGTGGCGTCTCTCGCCACTCCTCAAAGAGGGTCTTATCGCCGCTATAGTGGCGTGCCCAGCACGGGTTGCGACAGTCGCTTTTCCATGTCGCCATGAGATCATGCCGGAAGTCTGCCTGCTGCGCGACAACTTGCCGCGGCAGCGGGTTTCCGGGCAGGCTCCGCGCGCCATTCGTGCAGGCGCGCGAGGACTATCGCCCAGATCCCATGGCGGCAATCCAGCAAGGAGGCTCGCCGCCTCGCGGGAGATCGCGGTAGCTGCGAACCATCTTTACGGCAACCACCCTTTGGGGCGCGTTTAGTGGTGGACGGCAAGCCGCCAAACCACGCGCCCACACCGGGGCCTCGGAAGGCCGCGGACCTCACGATCCCGCGTAGAGCCTCCTGAAGGAGGCGTTTGGCCCCAGGTTCGGCAGGAGCCGCCTGAAGGCAGCCCCGGTCCGTTCCAGTTTGGGAGCCAAACGTCGAAGTGCTCAACGAAGTTCCATCGGCCGTCGAGGACGAGTCCCAGGGTGCTTCAACGTCGACTCGACGCCGACGGATACCCTCCCACCATCACTGAGGATCCCAGTGGTGGCCTGTTCCGAGGACCATGAAGTGCATGGCCTCGGACTTGTGCAGAGCCACCCGAGACCCAGTTGCCGGATCCTCTCAACGACTATCGCAGCCCCGCGTGTCATAGTTTCCGCCGCCGCCTCGTACGACCCCCTGTGCCAGCAGTTTCAGCGTATCGTCAGCGTAAAACTACGCTGACGCCGGTAGAGGTCGGCGCGCAGCACCCAGTCGTAACCGATGTTCCACAGGGCGGCCCCAGAACTGAACCCTGTGGGACACCGCACGACATCTCTCGCCGGTTCCACTCACCGTTTCGACCGGCAGATGACGGCCCTGTCCGTCAGATAGTCCCCGACTATACGATGAGATAGGTCGGCACCCGGTGATACCGGAGTGCTCTCTCCAATGCAGCCCAGGGCATGGAGTTGAAGGCGCGGCGATGTCGAGAGACACCGCCAATACAACCCCTGGCCACTGCATCCCCGTCGTGAGGGCTCACGCGCATGATGGCGTCCACGAAGCGCCTCTTGCGGAAACCAAACTGGCGTTCCGCAAGATCCGGCCCTGTCCTGGTGCAGGCAGTTCGGCGAGGCGGTTTGCAATTTTCAAAGAGCTTGCCCACCTCGTCGAGCAGCACCACGGGCCGGTATGCGGACGGAGAGTCCGCGGCGCGCCCGGCCTGGAATGAGGACCAGCTTCCCGTCTCCAACGAAGCGGGAATTGGCCCCTCCAAGCATGCGCTTAGAGCCCCTCCAGTCGGGGCCCGAGAGTCGGAGGCCAGGACCCAGGCTTTGCCAGGCGTCATCGTCCTGGGCGGTATTCTGGCCTGGAGCCCACGTACCGCCACCTCAGGGTCTACCCCGGTCCCTTCCGGATGTCGTCGTCGTCGTCCCTGGTCCGCTTCCGGCACCGCAGGTGGCGGAGCCATAGGCGGGGCGGATGTTCCCGCGCGCAGGGAACAGAGCGTCACCACATCCTCCACGAGCTGAGGCCGGAGACTCTGCGTCAGCGGGAAGCCCAGGTGCGGAGTTTATCCTGCACCATCTTGTAAGGGCGCCCCCACGGATCTCTATCGAGTCTCCAGCATTTCACGGCCCGATCCCGCCCGCAGGACAGCCTGGAGGGCGGTCTTCGCCGCCTTGTATCCCTCGTACAGCCCTTCGCCTCACGGCTGCCGCATTCGGTGGACGAATGGAGCCTGCGATGCCCTGTACAGGCGCCGCGCGGCGACACACGCCTCGCGCAGAGACGTCAGCTCACGCGACCACCAATACACCTGACGCCGGGCACTTGCCGGACGCGGGCATTGCCACGTCACATATCTCGGACATGGCCTCCTGGAACCACCCTGCCTCATCATTGACGTCGGCAGGCCTGTCCGGTGATGACACCCAGCCTGCACGATCGAGGCCAGGAGGAGCTCCGTCCAGCTGCTTCAGCGCCCAACGCGGACCACTGGCCTCAGACTGGCGCGCTCGAGGGCTGGGTGGAGACGTCAAACCGGATGTACCGGTGGTCGGAGTAGGTCTCCACCCTCCATGACACACGCCAGTCAATGGCACGCGGCGACAGAGCGGGGCTAGCGAACGAAATGTCCACCACCGACTCGCCCCGCATCTGCACACACGTGGGGACAGAACCCTGACGTAGGGACGACCAGGCCTGTCTCCAGAGCCCAGTCTTCACCATCCTACCCCGCACATCTGTACGACGACGAGAACCCTGCCAAGTTCTGGCATTGAAGTCCCGAGGACAAGTACGGGGAGGATAGCCTGACGACGACTGCTCTCAGCTCTGCAAGAGAGTTGTGAAACGGCGAGAGATCGGTTCGGGAGAAGTACACCCCACAATGACGAACTCCTGAACCGTGTTGCCATGCACCCCTGACCCTCCTGACACCTTCAGGGGTCGGGGTACCGGCGGCGGCTGAAGAAAACATGGCCACTGAGCCGTTAAGGTCCGCCACCCAGTCCTCCCTAGGCCAGACAAAATACGGCTCAGCGACCACAGCGATAGCGATCGACCACTGCGCCATGCTCTGGAGCAACAGATCCTGAGCACAGGCGCAGTGGTTGATATTCGCCTGGAGGAAGCTTACAGCCGTTATAGGCATTCCATTTCAGCTTCCTCCACGGGCGCCTCTGCGGGCGTCGGTGTCGCGGCGGCGGCGGCAGCGACAGCGACAGCGGCGGCGGCGGCAGTCGCGACTGCGGCGGTGGCCACAGAGGCGGTGGCGGCGGAGGGCCTCTACCCGCGGCCTTGGCCTTGGCGGGTGGCACGCAGGCCCTGCTTGGCCCGGTGATCGGCTGGCGCTGCCGGTCGCCGCACATGCATCACAGTGCGGCGTGGCGCAGCAGGTCGCCGATATGTGTCCGCTGACAGCAGCGGAAGCAAAGGCCACTGCGGTCAACCTCCGAGGCGCATTTCACCGATACGTGGTGCCCCACGAGACAGCGGTAGCACTCAGAGGTCTGGGCTCCAGCAGCTTAACCTGCGCTGAGACCCAGCCCACCAGAAGCCTTCGGCCCTCCACATGGTTTTGGCCGCCGTAACAGGGCAGCACACCGTGGCGGCATGCATACCCTGTGGACCTGGCGTGCGGCGCCTGACCTGATCTGGTCAGTAGTGCACCCCGGACCTGGCGACGGCGGCCACCAACTCCTCCTCCGATAGCCGAGTCGTTCAGACCCGCGATGCGCAGGTCTGCGCATCTGACGGGCCTGGACACTGGCCTCGTCCGCGTCCAGGGACGCTCTGAGCTTGCCAGAGCGTCCGCGGTCGCGCCACTGGATTCCCTGGGATCTCCAGCATACGGGCCCCGTCTGGTGATTTTGAGCTGGAGGCTCCCGGTGATCCCGAGCTCCTCGAGATCCACCGCTCTTTTGCCTTTGCGAGCAGATCGCGGTAGGTAACGCCCCTCTTTTTCGCGTCCGGCTGTAGTAATCACTACAGCTGCGGTCTTCGGGCGCGGAGCCTAGCTGCGATCTGCGCGCGCCCTGAACTGGCGCTGCTGCTCCTGCCTTTGGCCTTTTGGCTGGCTCTTCCCCTTATTTTTCCCCGACCACCTGCCAACCGGCTTCAGCCGCGGGAGGTGTAGGGAGCTGAGGGGCGGTGGCGGCGGCGGCAGCTGCTTGCGCTGGCGCTGGCACATTCGCCGCAGGCACCAGCTGGCGCAGCCACCGCCCTGCTGCCGCTTTGCCCTTTGCCTTCGCCTTGCCTCCTTCCCGTTGCCGGCTTAGCTGGAGCCGCCGGTTCAGCCGGTACCGGCCTGCCGGAGCCGGCTTTTCAGGAGGAGGGCAACCGCAGCCCCGCCCGAAGGCTGGCTGGACGGCCCCGGCTTGATGCGGCAGTTGTGGCCGCCGCGCATGAGACCGCGCGCCGGCCTCGCCGCCGTCTTGTTTGCCCTAGGGGCTGCAGGACGATGCCTCCAGCACGGAGAACCGGTGTTGAAGGCAGCCAGCTTCCGCCGGACCAGGTTCAGAACCCGGTTCTCCATCGGCACGGGCTGGCTTGGGCGCTGCGTCTGGGGCGCCGCGCGAGAGGCAGGCTCACGTAGACTGGCCAGGTCTGCGCGGAGCTTCGTCTCCTTCTGGAGAGTCTCCATGGCGGACGTCGGCGGCCACATCCGCCCGCAGCCCGCTACAAGTTGGCCTGCAGCCGCCATGATGGAGGGCGGAGGCCGGGAATGGCCTTTAACTTTGAGGAGGCTTGCTTGTGGGCCACGACCTTGATCGCGGCCTCCACCTCCTTTGCGAATCTGGCCTTACGCCCACCTCGGAGCCGCCAGTCGCATCCGTCTCGCCTGATACCCGAGCCGTATCGCCCGGTGGCGCCCTCCTCGGCATGCTTTTGCCGTTTGTTCGGCCCTCTGATTGTCAGAGGGCCTCTCCCTGCCTTCAGCCCGCCCCGCCTGTTGGTGGGATTTTCCGGCCGAAGCTCTTCATCGGCTGACGACCCTGGTCGCCATCCCGCCTGGACCGCTTGCGGAAGAACTTATGGTCTCCGCGGTCCCAGGCTCCACGCGTCGTCGAGCTTCTGAGCCTCCCCACGCTGCTCGATGCGGCGTCGGACTCTGTCCCCGCATCGTTCCTCCTCTCTATGTTGCCGTTGCTCGGCGGTTTTGGTTTTTATTTCCATATTTGTACCCACGAGTATGAGTAATTAAAGGTCCACCTTGGCAGTGACCCCTTACCAAGGTAAGCAGATTTAGAGGATTTATTACCAGGGGTCTGCAGGTACCTGGCGAGGAGCGCACCATCGACCGATTTGTTGTAGAACCCCGTCAGCCATCCATCCTCGCGGTGCGTCGCCGCTTGAGATCTGGGGCAACCTTTATAGAGGTTTTCCTCGCGGTCCGGCGGTTGCTCAAGACCTCGGTCCCAACAAAGCCGCGAGACATGATCCACGACACTTCGATACTGGGATTACGAGACGGCGGTGACAGCAAAGGATGAATCCTTCACATGTTCGCCCGAGGCAGGGTGGTGCACACCGAGCCTCCCTCACTCTTCGCTATGCCCTCTGCTGATCAGAGGGCGCAGGAACGCGCGCCGTTGGTCCGGGACGGACCCACCCATGTCAAAACATTGCAGTAACCTTCCCAAGGAGTAAGAATTTTCCTCATTTCTCGAGGAAGATTACTGCGGCCCAGGGTGCATTGGCCCAGCAGCTGCTCTTCCTCCAGACTTATCGAGAGGGACCCGCAACCACCAGGCACACGTGGAGGACTTGACTTCGCACTGGTGAAAAATCAAACCTGACTTTCATTTTACGTGCAAATCCTAAGTAATCACGGATTCCATAAAAGCTACCACATAGGTTTAAAATAAGCAAATGATTATTGCTCATGTGATGGAAGCACATCTCAAACTATCATACACCTAATAAAGATTGCCCAAAATTTAATAACACTAGAATAGACCCATGAAATTATCTACAATAATCCTAAAATAAATCCATATGAATTAATAACAGACATAGTTAAAAAAATGCACAACTATAGAAACGTTTACAAACACATAAAAAATATTGTCAATTCATTAAAAAACAATTAATAAAAGTAAAAATTTATAAAAATAAAGTAAAAATAGACAACAAGATTATTTCAAAACTAAATAACTACAGAGATCCAATTATAATGCAACTTGTATCCTGATAGCATATTGTATTATATAAGAGAACTTAACAACCTTTATATATTTAAAAAAAAAACCCAACCCAACCTAACCTAACCTAACCTTTTTTTGGGAAATCCTCGGACTACCTCCGCCTGGGAAAGGCGGAGGGCGTGCCGGACTTACCGGCTAAAACCACCCTGGTGTCTCGCATGCGGCACAGTACTTGCCGAAGCATCCGTGCCCCTGACAGCACTTATGTCACCCTCAAATGACAGGGAGCCGTGCTTCCTGAGCCAGTCGTCGAGTACTGGCCGGATCGCCTCGACGGTAGCGAGGCCGGCGGTAGGCGCGTAGCCTTGCCGCCATTCCGCCACCAAGACCTGACGGAGTCTTCCTCGGCGCAGCGCGATCTGCCGCTGCACCGGCCTTCGAGCCCTGTGCCCGCCTTCCTCGCGCCATCGATATAATGACGCGAGTATTTTCGCCCTCAAGTCCCAGGGCGGGATCCGCCAGACGCAGTTGCGCCCGTAGGAAATCGCGATACCTGGTGACGACTCCTGACGGCCATCGCCCTTTGCGGTTTTCGCAGCATGGCGAGAGTGCTGGGCAACCATGTCCATCGCCCATACAGGTAAATCCATACAGAGCCAGGTAACTGCAATGATCTTTACGTACAACCGCCTACAGGCGGCGCTCGCCCCCGTTGTAGCCAACGTTGAAAGCGCCCGCTGCACCCATCAATTTGGGCGCCAGCCGCCGGGGTCCGACCCAGCGGCTGTCGAGTACCAATCCCAGATACTCTCATGGTGGACTCGACAGCTATCCGGGCCCGCTGACCACGAGATGTGATCCCGGAGGGGCGGCGCGCGTCGAGGGCCATGGAACTCGATGGCCTCCGACTTGTTTAGGCCACCCCAGGCTCCAGGCGCCGGATGCGGTTCACCACTTCAGACACCGCAGCCGTGGCAACCAACGCTGCCTCCCTGTGCGAGTTTCCCCGGGCAGTGACAGCGTGTCGTCCGGCTAACCGTCAAGTCGGCGCCCGACGGAGTTCACCTCCTCAGCACCGAAGCGTAGCCGATGTTCCACAGGATCCCAAGACCGATCCCTGCGGAACACTGCACGATACATGCGCCGACCAGCGCCAGCCGCCACGTCCCCCGATACGTAACGCGCATCTCTTCAAGGTAAGTCTTCATTGTGCGGCGGGAGGTAGGGAGGCACGCGATGGTAATTCAGCGCCCTGAATACAACCCAGGGTAGGGTGTGTTGAAGGCGTTGAGATGTCTAAAGACACCGCCAGCACCACCCCACCCCGGATACTGTCCTCCGCCAGGGCCCCTCGCCGCGCGTAATAGCGTCTATGGTGGAGCGCCATGACGAAAACCAAAATTGGTTCTCGTCCAGGTCCGGCCCCTCTGCACAAGTGGCTGACGAGGCGATCTGCGATGATGCTCACCAAAAGTTTGCCTGGCCTCGTCGGGCGCACTATGGGCCGGTACGTGACGGCAGTGAGTCCGTGGGCGCCCCTTCCTGAGCAGGACCAGCCTCCTCCTCCACACACGGGGAAGCTGACCGCTGGAGTTACGTTGCAGAAGAGCCCCTCAACTGGGGCTCTAGTTCCTTCAGAGCCAGGACGAGAGCTCGACAGGAACTCCGTCGGGTCCGGGCGCTGTGTGTTCTAGCCCGAGTCGCGACACGGCCGCTCCGTCTCTGCTTGCGTCACCTCGGGACATCGGTGCCTCTGGAGAGTCTGTGGCTGAGGCGAAGCCATCGCCGGAACGTGTCCACCCGTTCAGGGAAGAGAGCCGATACCACCGCCTCTAGCAACTGGGGCTGCATGCCCAGGTGTTAGTGGAGCCCAGGACGCAACTCTGCCCTTGCACCAAACGGTAAGCCCCACGATCCCGTGATCTAGGGACCCCAGCAGCCTCCTGGCACGCGACTTTGAGTCGCCGATGGCCAAACACAGAGTCTTCTTAGACGCGCGGCAATATAGCGCGTCCTCCTCGGCGGAAACTTGTCGACGCCGCCTCCGGTATCGGGTGTACCGCGACGAGCCGCACGCACGCTGCACTGCGCGATT
>JAGSMP010001388.1:0-143511 GCA_029286625.1 Parnassius orleans | reverse complement strand
GCTGACCGCTGGAGTTACGTTGCAGAAGAGCCCCTCAACTGGGGCTCTAGTTCCTTCAGAGCCAGGACGAGAGCTCGACAGGAACTCCGTCGGGTCCGGGCGCTGTGTGTTCTAGCCCGAGTCGCGACACGGCCGCTCCGTCTCTGCTTGCGTCACCTCGGGACATCGGTGCCTCTGGAGAGTCTGTGGCTGAGGCGAAGCCATCGCCGGAACGTGTCCACCCGTTCAGGGAAGAGAGCCGATACCACCGCCTCTAGCAACTGGGGCTGCATGCCCAGGTGTTAGTGGAGCCCAGGACGCAACTCTGCCCTTGCACCAAACGGTAAGCCCCACGATCCCGTGATCTAGGGACCCCAGCAGCCTCCTGGCACGCGACTTTGAGTCGCCGATGGCCAAACACAGAGTCTTCTTAGACGCGCGGCAATATAGCGCGTCCTCCTCGGCGGAAACTTGTCGACGCCGCCTCCGGTATCGGGTGTACCGCGACGAGCCGCACGCACGCTGCACTGCGCGATTCGGTAGGCCACTCCTAAATATTTATTTATTTAGATAGTGGTTTTATTACCTCCAACTGACACGCGTATCAAAAAAGGGAGTCTTTGACAATACTCTTACTCCCCGGCCAATGCAGAGGTAATAAAACCATCCACGGGACGATATGGGGTAGTGAACATTTTCATCATCATCATCATTACAGCCCTTCACAAGTCCACTGCTGAACATAGGCCTCCCGCAAGGAATGCCACAAAGCACGGTCCTGAGCCACCTGCATCCATCGAATTCCTGCATGTCTTACCAGGTCGTCACTCCATCTAGTGGGGGTTCGCCCTAAACTTCGCCTACCGGTACGAGGCTACCACTCGAGAACCTTTTTTCCCCATCGGTTGTCAGTTCTTCGAGCTATATGGCTGGCTCGTTGCCACTTCAGATTACTAATCCGTTGAGCTATGTCGGTTACTCTGGTTCTACTGCGGATATCCTCATTTCAAAGTTTATCACGCAGAGAAACTCCGAGCATAGCCCTCTCCATAGCTCGTTGAGCGACCTTGAGCGTCTTCATACGGCCAGCAGTGAAGGACCACGTCTCAGATCCATAAGTCATCACTGGCAACACGCACTGGTTATACAATCTAGTTTTCAGGTTTTGAGGTATACCTGACGAGAAGATGTGTCGTAATTTCCCGAACGATGCCCAGCCGAGTTGAATCCGTCGATTGACCTCTCGGTCGAAGTTGGACTTACCTAGTCGGACTATTTGTCCCAGGTAAACATACTCATCAACAACTTCGAGCTTAGTGCTCCCAACAACTACTGGCATAGGTGTGACATGGACATTAAACATGATCTTTGTTTTGTCCATGTTTATCTTAAGACCTATCCGTTGGGAGACGCTATTGAGGTCATTGAGCATAGTGCTTAGGTCCTCCAGCGATTCTCCCATAAGGACTATATCGTCGGCAAATCGAAGGTGAGTGATGTACTCGCCATTGATGTTAATACCGTATCCTTTCCAGTCCAGTAGCTTGAAAACGTCTTCCAATGCAGCGGTGAAGAGTTTCGGGGATATTACGTCACCCTGTCTTACACCTCTCTGCAGTTGGATAGGTTTCGTACTCTGGTTCTGTACTCGGATAGCCATCGTAGCCCTACTGTACAAACACTTCAGCACCTCGATATACCGACAGTCCACTTGGCACCGCTGAAGTGACTGCAGCACCGCCCAAATTTCGACGGAATAAAAGGCTTTCTCATAGTCCACACACGCAAGGCAAAGTGGCAGATTGTACTCGTCGGTCTTCTGTACAATTTGCCGAAGAGTATGTATGTGGTCCATGGTACTAAAGCCTCTTCGGAAACCAGCTTGTTCGGGAGGCTGGAAGTCGTCGAGTCTGCGTGCGAGACGATTCGTAATGAATCTCGAAAACAGCACGTAGACGCGTTGTCGCCTTTCTTGAAGAACAAAACCACCGCACTTCTACTCCACGCCTCCGGAGTAGTGCCACCATGGAGGACGGAATTAAAGAGCTTCTGAAGGACTTCAAGTACCGGTTTTCCACCCGCTTCAGAAGCTCCGCTGTAATTCCATCCTCACCTGGGGCCTTGCCGTTTTTAAGGTGCTGGAGAGCCATTCTAATCTCGCTCAGACTGACGTCCGGGATATCTTCGGAATAGAGTCGGATAAGACTTGCTCTTGGATCGTTACTCACGCTTTGGTGTGGCTCCAACGATGACGTGTACAGCTGCCCATAGAACCTCTCAATCTCACTCAAAATCTCAGGTCTCCCGGAAACGATGCTGCCACACTCAGTCTTCAGCTTTGACAGTTGGCTCTTTCTGGCAGACAGATCTCTGGCAAAGACTTTGGAGCCCTGGTTCCGCTCGATCGCTTTTACAATACCAGCAGTATTAAAATTACGTAAAGCCCGCCGCATGCATTTGGAGATCTGTCTGTTCAGTTGCCTGCATGCTGTCAAATCTGTTGAAGACTGCAGCTTCATTTCCCGTCTAACAGCCATGACATTAAGAGTGTGATCGGAGAGTTTTTATGTTCTTCTGCAGCGGCTCTTACAGAACTTAGCTCCGACCGCATGGACAGTTTCCACAAGCTTGTCATTCATATCGTCCACTTCATTGCAAAATTCTAGGCACTGAAAACGATTTTGTAACTCGAGCTGAAAGTTTTCGGGACTTTGGATTAGAGCACGAGGGGGACGGAGCGTTGACTTCATTAGACGTGACCTCTCCAACTTAACGTTTAGCTTCAGTGTGCCTCTCACCATTCGGTGATCGCTGCTAGTTTTCACCCTCGCGATCACTGAGACATCACTGAACAGTTGTCGTCTGGTCGTCATAATGAAGTCAATCTCATTTTTTGTCGAACCGTCGGGGCTCGACCAGGTCCACTTCCTGTGGGGCCGATTCTGGAAGAAAGTGTTCATCATAAACAGCCCCTCTTTCTCTATGAAGTCGGCCAGCTGCTGGCCCCTTAGGTTCCGTTGCCCTATTCCAAATTTCCCTACCTTCAGCTTACCGTTCTCTCTTGTGCCTAGTTTTGCATTGAAGTCTCCCATTAACACCGTATAGTGGGTTTTATAGGATATTTGCCATAGTTGCCACGCTTGGTGAACCGCAGTTTTTATATTTTAATATTGCTGTTATCAGAAAGATGCTGCTGCCCATCTCCTGCCTGTTTCCCATTGTCGCCTCTTACGACACTCACGGGAAGACACGGGGTAGTGGATATTCTTAACCGCCACTACTCGGCTAGTAACATTCTTAGTGCACATTCTTGCACTGCCACTAAACGGTAAAAATGTCTAAAGGCCACAAATTCCGTTAACATCCGGTGGACTGGGTGCTCGTTTGTCATCATTATCTTTTATTAGTAAATAAATTATCGATTGAAGGGCCCTTCTACGAAAACTGGTTGTATATATTTATGATGAAGGCATAAGAGATTATGCAAAATGCAATTTTCTTCTTCTTCTACATCAGCCCGTAAAAGTCCATCGTTGGACATGGACATGGGCCTCTCTGGTTGTAGTGATTTACCATAATCGCCACGCTTGGCAGTTGGATCGACGATCGCAGTAGATATCATACATATCACTTTTGACGCTGCAGCACATCATCGCTCTGGGTATTTACGTCTGGTGTAAGCTGGTAAGATGGTTATACCGGCATCAGTCAGAAACCATAAAGTGTATTTGGTATTACATGTAGTCACGTCTTACGATACCCACGGGACGAAATGGTGTGAGGGATTTTCTTACGCTGGCGTTTTGTCTACCGGAGGACGTAAAATGTTTCTATCATCTCTTGTCGCCAATATATAACGATTTTCTTGTAATGAGGTGGGTCGCCACTCGGTAAATACTTATTTTTAACATACACTTTATCTTTTATTTATTTACCATTATTAGCTTTACTGTTAATTTTAAATCTAAACCGAAATGACATCAGAAACCTTAGTAGGGGAAACAGTTCATTTGAATTCCGTAGTGCTATTTAAATTGGAGATTTTACTGCCTTTAATTTAAAACCGACGGCGGATGATGCCGAAGCGTGTGCCGTTATCCTACTAATTAAGGGCTTGATGAATCCAAACGTCCATGTTATCTCAGGATTCTTTGTTCTCATTTACGATTTAGTGATAATTGACTTTCGATTTTATTGGATTATTTATTAGTCACTGTTTCCCTAAAATATATTATTTAATTTAAGATTAATTTGTGAGTACTGTAATATAATTAAATACTCAATAATGCATTTATTTTTTATTATTTATGTTTATTAAATTTTATATGTTAATAAGTTTACAGTCAACTGTTTAACTTCCCTCAACTTTGAAAATTAAACTTTTTTAACCTAATTGTATTTTATAAAATAAAAATAATGTCATAACAAAAATATACACAATATAAACATAAATATATACAATATATTATCAGGTGTGTAAGGTACCCTACAAGCGTTGGCTTTTTTGGATAACAATATTAGAGTTTAATAAACTTCAACAACGGGCATTGACATAAGCTGACTTGATGATTGGGCTAAGTGGCCCGCCTTGGGAGAGGTCTATCTTCAGCAGTTAACTGCCGCAGGCTAATGATGATGATGATGACCTGATGAGCTGTTGATCTTAATAATAAGACCAACCAGGTCATATTCATTAAATTATTGTATTGTTATCGGTCCTTAATACCACTGCAAAATTTCAGGTTTTCAGTCCGGGAATTTTGATGTCAAAGATGCAGCTCGCTCAGGTCGCCCTCATACGGATAAAGACGATGCCACTTTTGAAAAAGTGGAGCAAGATCGGCATATTAGTAGTTACAACATAGCCGAGGAATTGGGAATTGACCACAAAAGAGTTTTGACCCATTTGAAAAGGTCTGGCTATACAAATAAGCTCGATATTTGGGTACCACACGAGCTCACTGAAAGAAACCTAATGAATCGTGTACTCATTTGGGTTTCTCTATTGAATCGTAATGAAACCGAACCATTTTTGAAAAGATTGATCACTGGTGATGAAAAGTGGATCACCTACGACAAGAACGTGCGAAAAAGATCATGGTCAAAGGGTAGTCAAGCTCCACAGACAGTAGTGAAACCCGGATTAACACGCAAAAGGTGATGCTGTGTGAATGGTGGGATAACCATCCGCCGGGCAAAACCATCAATTCGGATCTCTGCAGCCAATAACTAATGAAACTCAAGCAAAAAATTATGAAAATACGGCCGGGATCGATCAACAGAAAAGGAGTGGTCTTTCATCATGATAACGCCAGACCACACACATCTTTGGCCACTCAGTAAAAATTGAGAGAGCTTGGTTGGGAAGTGTAAATGCATCCATCATATAGTACTGACCATGCACCCTCAGATTTTTACTGTTTTACTGTTTTACTCTTTCGGTCTCTTCAGAATTCTTTGGGTAGTGTTAGGTTAACATCAAGAGAGAACTGTCAAAACTACTTGTCGCATTTTTGATCATAAATCCCAAGATTTCTGCAGCAACGGGATTATGTCACTACCTACAAGATGACAACAAGTAATTGAACAATATTGCACATATATATTATAATTAAATGTAATTAAATAAAAAATCTTGAATTTGTACATAAAATACGAAGAAACTTTTTCCCCGATGCAGATCAAGCTGATAAAATGGAAGCTATGACTAGTGTATTTAATAGAATATTATAATATTACTTAAGCTCGTGTTTGATTTTTTTGCAGTTTAAAACTAAGCCATAGTGATTGACGATTTTTTAAATTATTACATAAAGTATTCATTAAAAATGCAATCATCGCTGTTGACAAGAGAGCCTGGAGAGATGGTTGGTGAAAACGAGAGAAGCTTTGAAGATTTTTTTAATTGTCTATATGTAATTATCTAAGCTACTAATAGACAAATGAATATTAATAAAGTTTTAAAATTTAATTCATTAGCATGTACAATGAATTTAAGACAATAGTAAACATTCACTTAAATAGGAAATACTAGTAATATTTTTTATTATTTAAAATCTTATCAAGTCAAAACATTAAACGAAAGTTAGATATTCTTGCGATAGATGCTTTTTTAATAATAATTAATAGTATTAATAATAATTACAACACATCTGTTAATATTATTATTATGATAGAAGCTTTGTTATTAGAATAATTTTAGATTATTTTTAACATAAATTAAGTTTCTTTTTAAAGTAATAAAAATGATACGCATTTTAAACTTCGTGATGGTGGAAAGTACGTGGTAGAGCCATGCTGCAGCTATATGTTATTATTATGGTTGTGCACGAACGGATCGACCGTGGTATCGCGCTCTCACAGAATACCAGCGTAAAACAGCAGCGTGTTTCGTATGGTGAGTGTAGAGAACCAGGGACGTTTTTTACTGGAAAGGAGGCATTCCATCTTTAGTTAGTCCTCAGGGGTGACAACGCATCTGCATTTTGATTGGGAGTTTTGGCGTGAACTTGACCGGCGGCGAATTGCTGCTCCTGTATTATTGTTTAAATAATGGTTTGAAGTGGATTTTGATATGTAAAAGTGGTGCGATTTTGTGTATTAAGTGTCTGCGCATGTGAACTATTAGTGGAAACGGTGAAACAAGTGCTCTGATGGTGATGTGATTCCCAAGATAAGGTGTCTGTCTGCTTAGGTGCTTTGAGATACCATCACCAACTGTCAGCTGTCTACTGGCCTAAGTTGCTGTCAAAATCTCCCAAGGGCACAATATATCAACATATTGTGAAGCAGTGTACTATGACGCATAATTATACATTGTAACTTCAGGCTCAGAAGGGTTAGAACCCAGAGCCGTAAAGCCAGTTATAAAAAAAATGCATTTTGATTCTTCATTGAGGATAAATGTATATGTCTATGGGCCACAGCATCCACTTACCATCAGTGATGCACTGTTGTTTTTTTATTCTATGTGAATAGTACATACCCAAATAAAATGCCTCATAAGTAGACGCCTGGAAATATACCAGGTATCTTACTAAGCTCTAGAAAAGAATAAAAAGGCGGCATAAATTTAGGTGACTTTTTAAGAAGCAAGTGTGAGTTATGAATATACAGTAGTTATGGTAAGTGGGTGTTGTGGCCAATAGATACTATACAGACCCGTTGTCACCTGTAAGAAGTAAAATGGAATGCCTCGTTACCAGTGGAACGGGTCTCTGACTCTCGCCACTTACCATATGAAGCTCCGCAACTTTAAGCTGCTATTTTTCGGTGGTGTTCTGTGCGAGCGTAATCCTTCCCCGTTTGGGCCGACCCATTCGTGCTGCAGACTGCAGTTATAATACGGTCATAATACGATACGGAGAGCTCTACCAAGGAAAAAGGAATAGAAGAAAAGCTTATAAGCATTTTGCTTATGTCTTTTTTCTTGAAAACCTTTTCTAACTTTTTCGATTTCATCACCATCATGATCATCATCACAAAAACTCATCACAAGTCCACTGCTGTACATAGGCCTCCCCCAAGGAATGCCATAAAGCGTGGTATTTAACCATCTGCATGTATTGACTTCCTGTATCCCTTACTAGGTCGTCCATCTTGTGAGAAGCCACCTTTCGCCCTTTTTTTTACTTCGTTTACCGGTACAGTGCTGCACTCGAGAAATTTTCTCGTCCATCAGTTGCCGGTTCTACGAGATTTAAAGCCGGTCCATTGCCAATTAAGAGGTTTTATTTGGCTGTTTGGAAGGTTTCAAATCAGTCATACATTAGCAACTGTATAACTTTAAAACAAATTGATAGATTTTATATTTTACATAATAACATATTCTAGGCGTTTTAGAAATTCTGTGAAAGCTTGATACTGTCTCGGTCGAGCCGATCTATTTAGGCTGCAGAAATCCCTAATGCAATTTCATATTCCTATACAAGATGCCAAAACATGTTCTAGTATTAATCTGTAATAATGTGTACTAGGTAATGTCGAAGTAAGAGAATCCACTACCCCATATCTTTCAATGGCTGTTTTAAGTGGCAAGAGCGGGTTCAATAATGCGGGTATTGAAACTAAAGATGGGCAGCAGCATCTTCCTGACTTGAAATATTAAGAAACAACAGATGCTAACTCGCCTGCTAAGCGTGGTAACTATGGCAAATATCCCCCTATGTGGCAATCTATGTTGGAGGTTTACATTCAGCAGCGGACTTTTGATAGGCTGTAATGTAATAGATGAGGGAGCATGTCGTAACTCTACCTGTATAAGTACCGATTAATGCTATGGAAATATGCATGAAAATTTTGTTAACAATATTTTAAATAATAATATTAAAATTTAAAAATAAATTTGCAACTCGAATCGATCAAGAACTGTGATGATCCTAGTGAGAATACTAGATTAATCTGCAATATTTCAGATTGCTTGACGTCTGGAAGTGTGTGAAAGGTGACTTACAAAATTCAATCATATTCATACATAGACGCATACATACATATAGTTCAAGCACATGATATAAAGCGTGTAAAAATACATTGTTTCGCGCTGCGGCGATATGTCAAATTAAGGAAATTTTGTTACGCAAACTGTAAAGTAACTTTCTTAAAATTCTAAATTGGAGCGGGATGACAGAGTACGCTCCAAATTAATAATACATCAAAACAATTAAACATTGTGTTTGGCACCAATGAAATTATAAATTGCAATTTTAAGAGCTCATTTACAGAAAACTACATCTATCAAACGTAAATCCTGCTAACTAAAACACTATCAGAAATGAGAGAAGGCCAGGGATCAGGTGTGGGACGTATATAGGCTGTAACTTTAACATTTAACTTTTTTTAAAGGTAAGTAAACATAGGTGGAATGCATCACTGGAAAGATTTTCCAAAACTTTTTACATTGTTTCATTAAAAAAAATCACAATTGTTTCACAATCACGAAGAAAATATGTGAATTCTAGAAATTAAAAAAAATTCCACTAGTGCATTTATGAAAAAAATGGGATTTACATTGAGATTTATAAAAATATTTGAAAACAAAATTTAAGTTTTTTTTAAGTTAAGTGTTTTAAGTTAAGTTTAATTTAAGTGAGTACTGATAATATAGCCAGCCAATTGTTTTATCACGCTTCGCTTACAATTGTTTATTTTAAGGGGTATATAACAATATTGAAATCTATTTGAGGAATTATATTAATTTATTCTTCAAAAATAATTAACTTACCGCAAAATTAAAATCCAAAATCACCTTTCTTATGAAAACAAAAACAAACACACGTATTTGACACTTTACGTAATTAACTAGTTAAGTATAAATAATTAGATGAATTGTCAACAAATCACACCTATTTACTACAAAGTTAAAATCTAAAAACACACAATTTTCATTTCAAAACATCGAACTGTAGATCGCGGTTTGAAACTTCACTGGCGCACAGAAAAATTGCGACCACCCCGGACGAATTTTCGGTACGTACTGACTGAAATACCCCTGAGATAACGTCAACAAAACCCCTTTTGCATTGAAGATTTAATATTCACTTTATTTCCGTTCTTATCTACTGCGCTTAGGGACTAGTTTCCTTAGATAAAATTTCACCAATATTGTCCTGGTCTATATAAGGGGAGTTCTATCTCATGTGTATATGCTAATTTGTGAGCGGGGCGAGTATAGGAAAGGCTTTAGAGATCTCGAAGCGATCTTTTAAGTCAGATTATTATGTAATAATTGAATTCAATATGGAACATGAATAGATCATTAATGAGATAACGATTTTCTATTTCACAATTTGTCTCACCTGTAAAACTTGAAGAGTTATTTATACAAGCCACCTTGTGTTCGTGTAATGTAATAATGTGTCTGTGTCTATTAAATATTAATGAAAACTAATCCATTGATTCCTAAACATTTTTGGCATTTCTTATAGTCGCCTCCAACAACGCTCCCGGAATGAATAGGGATAATGGATTTTTTAAATAAAATCAAATTAAAAATAAAGAAGCATTCTATAAGAATTGTCCGGGGTAGGACCACACCCTTACAGAATACCAGCATGAAACGGTAGAATAATGCTGCTGTGTTTCGTGAGTGTAGGGAACTGGAGACTCCTTTTACTGGTAACGTGGCATTTCATCTTAGTCGCAGTCGCAGTCGGAGGTAACAACGCATCTGCATTTTGTTTCTTTATTATTGATAAAAGTAGATGTCTATGGGCCATAGCATCCACTTAACATCAAATTAACTATGTGCTCGTTAGTCATCCTTTATCTATAAAAAATAGGTTTAATTTATTTAATAGGGTTTTACAGTGAGGACACAGATAAGCATGCGTGATGATTACGTACCATCAACCTTTAGACTTTTCAATTTCCACTGCCGCTCAACACCACCTAAATTGTATTATCCAACCGTATATTTCACCAACAGGTGATGCTTTTCAGTACAAATTTCTATTACGGCCACAACCTCAAAACTATTTATTAGAAGTTATCGGCTGTGTGAGACAGATTGATGATTGCTCAAGAGAGGCACGTATTAGAACTACGAGTAAGTTAACCGTATTTGAAGTTATAGTGTTTATAGTGTCAGACACTGGAAAAATCATATAGTACCTATATCCTAGTTTTTTTGCTCAAACATGGGTCCCGTTTATGAATACAACTCCGCCACATATAATATACATAACATAATCACTGTAAGATGCTTTCCTCATTCGTTAGAGCGATGAAACGCCTGTTTGTAGAAATTAAACCGATGTTGACATCGCTTACATCTCTTAATTTGTTGACATTTTTATTTTTCGTAATATGTTGTTGTCTTCAAGCTTGATTTTATCTGTATTATACCTACTTATATTTATGACTAGCGACCTGTCCTGATTTCGAGATTTGTGACTTTTTACTACTATATACTATATTTTAGCACCGACTTGTGAAGGTATAATACGTGAAAATTATTTTACGTTTTTAGTTCTTTTTAGTCGGCTTTTATATTTTATCAAAACTTTTTTTTAAACTTTTGGGTTGAATAAGGAATATCACATCTCAGGGTACATAGAATGTCGTCTAAATAGTTACATTAAAAACTTTACCCCCTATTTTCCACCCTAAGGGGTAAAATTTATATTTTTTTATATAATAACGGTGACAAATGAGCACACAGTGACAGTAAGTGGATGCTGAAGCCCATAGACATCTATCCCCGATTAAGAATCAAAATTCAGAAGGCGTTGTCACCTCTGAAGACTAAGATGGCCTCGTTTTCAGTAAAATGCATCTCCGGTTCTCTTAGCTCACCATAAGAAATACAGCTGCTTTAAGCTACTATTTCACGCTGGTATTCACGCCTCTGAGCGTGGTTCTTCCCCGGTTGAGCCGTCTCATTCGTGCTAAAACCATAATATAACTGCAGCGTGTCTTTATCGCGTATCATCATCATCATCATCATTACAGCCCATCACAAGTCCACTGCTGAACATAGGCCTCCCCCAAGAAATTCCACAAAGAACGGTCCTGAGCCACCTGCATCCATCGACTTCCTGCATGTCTTACCAGGTCGTCACTCCATCTAGTTTGGGGACGCCCTACACTTCGTCCGCCGGTACGAGGCCGCCACTCGAGAAACTTTTTTCACCATCGGTTATCGGTTCTTCGAGTTATATGACCGGCCCATTGCCACTTCAGCTTACTAATCCGTTGGGCTATGTCGGTCACTCTGGTTCTACTGCGGATATCCTCGTTTCTAAGTTAATCACGCGGAGAAACCCCGAGCCCTCTCCATAGCTCGCTAAGCGACCTTGAGCTTCCTCATACGGCCAGAATACCCACTACCCCATATCTTCCCATGGGTGTCGTAAGAGGCGACAGAGGGAAACTGAGGCAGAAGATGGGCAGCAGCATCTTTCTGATAACAGCAAATAACAATAAAAAAACTGCGGTTGCCAACCCGCTCGCCAAGCGTGGCAACTACGGCAATATACCCCCCAATGAAGAAAGTTTATCGCGTAAAATGTAAGGTATTTTTAAGTGGTATAGCAATAGAAATTTCAACATATATAAAGAATAATTACGATTTACTGTGATGTGAAATGGAGAACTTTCTCCTTTTATTTTTATTCTACTAAAAAAGAGCGTTCAAGCAAGTATAATCTCCGCTTAATTGTGCTATCACCTTTAAAGTTATTGGAGTGTTCCTTTCCCGTGGGACTCACGATCTGTTTCCGCTTAATGGACTAGATTCATGTTTTTTCCTAATCCTAATGGCCGAGTAGCGTGTAAGAAATTATTTTACGAAGCTTATACGAAGCATATTTACGAATAATATTTTTAAATCATTATGTTGTAAATAATTTATTTTCAATTATGTAATTTTCCATCAATGTGCCTTCTTAAAATATTATTATAAATTACTTTATCTTTTAAGTTTGAATATAATTTATTAAAAAAAACACCCGTGAATGTCGTAAGAGGGAAACAAGGAAACAAACCAGGAGATGGCAGCAGCGTTTTTCTAGAAAAAAAAACTGCGTTTATATATATACTGTATATATAACTGTGGGAACGGGAAAAGAAAAAAAAAGATATATATATTCAAGTTTACACGTTACGTGATTTATTCAATTGAATGTCAAGGATTTATTCAATTCAATAGAAATTTCAACATCTGGTAGAAAATTTGAGGCAAAACTTATTACGAATTCTCAACTGCACTAAGCTCCGGAAGTCGTAACGGGAATAGAGCGGATAATTCAAGACATGATAGCTATCTGGCAGGGCAAATACTGTGGCATGGATTCACCAAACATTTACTTGAATTGTTTAGTTGGAAAGTCAGGGTTGGAAATTTGAACAAACTTTAACGCCAAACATATTTATAATATTGCTGTTAATAATATGATAATATAATATATAATGAGCTTTATGTTTATTCATCGTGTTAATAACATCCCACTTAAAAGATACATTTGTAACAAAGCGATTTTATAAACAAAAATAATAATTTCCACATCATTTAAGAAGTCTGAAGTCGGTGCCAAGATATGTCGTGTATGGTGTATCGAAGAATAAAATTATGTGCAAATTATATTATTATTTTGGGTATTAAACATGAAGCATTTATTTTCAGTAACGGAACGTCGTATAGTGTTATTGGTAGACCCAGGCTTGTGTGTGTAAATATTATTTATTCAATTAAAACTATATTACTTCCACATCTAAAAACAAAACAATTTATACATCTAAATACTACCTAGAACAATTACATTTTCTGTAATAAAACTAATTATCAATAGTAGCTCAGAGCCTAAGCGCTTGCTGTAAATTTCACAGTTAGCAAGCAACCCGGGTTCGATACCCGATGCTTACGGGAAACTCGTCTGGAAAATACTGATGTTATTAGGAGTAACTTAGGCTAATTTTATTTAAAAATAATTAGGGTTCAGCGCAAAACAATTTAAAACTCATGAAATTCAATCGTAATAGATATTGTATATAAAGTAACCTATAATAGGTTATGTTACATAGTAAACCGCTTAGCATATTTGTATTTGAATTAAATCCTGAACTGTTTTCAGTTATACAACTTCCCTACGGTGTTATTCGAGGGCTATTGATACCCCGTTCAAAATTAATCACAATCAAATCGTTTCCGAGAACTCTTAAGTGTAACGCAAATCGAATAAGTTGGTAGGAATGAATGTTATTTCAGACTTCGTATTTCCGATTGCAAATATCTTCGAAATTTAACTTTGAAATCCATTTAGCAGCTATTAATCGTTTAATGTATTTATTAATGTATTATTGACACTTGTTTGTCATAACAGAATCCGGATTCTACGTGGTAGAGCCACGCTGCAGCTTTAATATAGTTGTAGCATGATTGAGTCGGCTCGACCGGGGAAGGAGCACGCTCTCAAGACAGCTCAGGTCCAGCGTAAAATAGTAGCTCAATGCTGGTGTGTTTCGTATGGTGAGTACAGAGAACCGGAGACCATTCTTAATGGAAACGAGTCATTCAATCTTAGTCCTCAGGGGTGGCAACGCATCTGCATTTTGGATGTGTTCCTATATACACTGTGACCACTGTAAGGTGTGACGTCAATTCCGTATACTGTGAAGTCCTTCCGCACACACACAAACGCGGGGTTCATTTGCAGAGTTGAAAACAAATAAAATAACGCGAAATTTAGTGCTGTTGACGCGAGCATCGAGTTTTTTTCTCTGTTTGTGCTTAAGTCCGCGCTTGTTTGTGTATTTTTTTATAAAACTGAAGTGAATGTTAACGAAATCGTACTATATTTATGTAATAAGATGAAGGTGTCATATTTTGCTAAATGAACGGAAACTATAAGCTTTATACAAGCGTTACGAAATGCACACACACACAAGGGGTTCATCTAGTAGCATACAGGTACAATAACGCGATATTTACTCTGCAAAATCTGACACCTTTATCTTATTACATTAATGTAGTATGATTTCGCTTACTTTAACTTCAGTTTTATAAAAAATCCGGATTTTGCTAATAGTGAAGTTAATTGTCATTGTCACCTCTGAAGACTAAGGTGGATTACCTCAAAGCCTGTAATTATACTGGCTCTTTATACCTTTCAGACCGGAACACAGCAGCTGTTATTTTAGGCAGACTCTAAGAGAGTGATACCTACAAAGACGGGTTCCTTGCAGAAATGGGGTTTACCAACTAGTAATGTTTTGTGGCTTACAAAGTAGCCGTATAATTGTTCTTCCTTTTTAGGGTTCCGTAGTTACACAACAAGGAACACTCATAGTTTCGCCATGTTCGTCCGTCCGTCCGTCCATCCGTCTGTCCGCGGTTTTACTCAGAGACCCTAGGTCCTACAAATCTCTAATTTGGCATAGTTATAGATATTAATCACGCCTACAAATATGTAAAATAAAATCTTAAAAAACATTTTTATTTTGGGTATCTCCCATACAAGTAAATGCAGGATGATTTTTTTTACCCGTCTATCGTCATCGTCCGTCGTGTGGGGTGTCGTTGAATAGGTCTTTCTAAAACACTGGGGGTGTGGAACAGCATATTTTCGATTCATTGGTCCGTTTGCGAAATATTTAGCTTTAAAGTGGTATTTTTCATTAGAGTCATGCCCCCCCCCACCAACTAAACTGCTGTTTTTGGAAATGTGACAGTATACACGATAGTAGCATATAATATAATGAAGTTAAAAGGAAAACTATCTCAGCTAAGTAGAATTAAGAAGTTGACGAGTAATAGTCGACTAACTTAAATGCACTTTAATTCGTAAAAAAATCGTTACAACTCCATAGAAAGTGACTTAAAACTAGCTGCATTATAACTTTGTAATGTAAAAAATAAACATTTTATAAAGAAAACGACTTATATGCATTACTACTATAGCTTTACTTTTTCATTTGCAGGAAAGGCAGGGAGGATCTTTCTTACTTACCTACTACTTTTACTTATTTTATGGTTGGTAGTTATTGTAGGCTTCATTCAAAGTATTCATACAATCATTTAGCTTCATACAGTTTCATTCGTCACACTCTTGGTTTACGCGGGTGACCTCAAGATAATTTAGGGCAGTAGTGGTTTACGTGAAGGTTCGATTCGGTCATATATCATACGGTCACAGATCTTAGGGTTGCACTGCCGGGAATATATAGATAGATAGTGAACTATGATCATCTTTGCACTTACTTGGCATGTGAATGACTTGATGTAAATTTTATTATTTTCAAAATCGAAAAGTTTTTTATTTTTTTTGAATACCACTCCCTATAAGTCTGATTTGAAAATAAGTCCTTCAGTCCTATTTGTGCCCATTTTCAGTAGCGGTCCAACCGCGAACTCACTTATTATGCTTATTATCAAGAAAGCCCACGTATTGTGACGGTCAACTACGGAATCTTACCTGTACATTGTGCGTGACCCTACACGCACTTGGCCATTTTTACCTTCAGCCCGTTACAATTCAATGCTGGGCTTTGGTCTCTCCGCTTGAAAGGTGGATTTGCCATAATCGACACGCTCGAAGGGAGAAGTTCGATCGCAGTGCCAGATGTCTCTGCAACTTTGAAACTGTTCTCCGTCGACGGTCTGGATATTTAATTGCTATATTATATCAAAGGCATGATGAGATTTAATGGTGGTAGATTCTTGTATGCCGCCACTGCCCAACACGACCTTAAAATTATTTCCTATTAATGAGAGTTGGTAAGATATTCGGGATTACTGGGTACGTGGCGTGAGAGTAAGAGAATTCAAAAGATCACACAATAGGAGGCATTCCGTAAAATGGCTTATTATGCTGATGTTAATCTTTATGTCTCCGTTATACACATTTTTAAGTTTTCAGTCTTTCAGCCATTAAAATTACTGTGAAACTTGAAACGAATAAAACACCTTGAATTTGTAATATAGAACAATGAAATAATAATTAACCTGAAAAGCTATAGTCATATATATATATATTGTACAAATAATTTTGTCGTAGAAACGTGCTACCAATGAACAAAGAATTTCGACAAACTATCCTTCCTGTACCTGATTACCGGTAACCTTGAAAGACTGCGCAAGATGATGAAGACAGCTGAAATACGGAAAGATGTCTCATTGCAGTTCCAAAGGGTGCTGCTGCTTGGCGATGTTAGGGAGAAGAATCGGCTGTTGAAGAACGCTGAACAGGTATTGCTAATCTTCATATGAGATTTTAATTTTTTTTACTGCGTCCGCACGCTTGGCATACCTAAAAGCCGTCCCAAATTCAAACGTGTAGATAGAGTGTTTGGCTGGGTTTGCGTAGGTTTGCGCGCCTGTAGCCAATCCGACCAGTGTCGTTTTTTTGTCTATATATATTTGTCTATATATATTGAAGAGTGTAATATAGGCTTTTAAAAAACTAAGCCAAAGACCACTTTGCATTTATTTATAAAATCAACAAAAAGGAAGATGGTTAAATTAATACTATAGACGAGGTAACATGAATTTTAGTCCGAAATAACATCACATCAGGATACAAAGCCGGCGCACTAATTGGAAACTGCATGGACTAACGAAAAACGAGACACGTACTGGAATGCATAATTACTTACGTATGAGTATAATATTTCTCTAGCTATCATTCCATTTGAGTATACTTTTCAACTTTATATTTATACTCTAGCTATCATTTAAAATACAATTAGCAAACGCCTTAAGTTGTATATTTAAAAAAATACTTTAAATCCAATATTGGTATATTTTAGATTTAATGTATTTTTTTTAAATCAGCTTCATAGATGTGAGAAGTCTGGCACTGAGATCTATCTTTGACTTCTATTTTTGACTTTTTTCCACTAAATACAATATTATCATCAAATATTGTATTTAATGGAAAAAGTCAAAAATAGATTTCTTTATTCAAATCTACAATCTAAATGAAGAAAAACTACTTACAAAGTTAACAAAAAACACCCTCGACTGGAACGTGTATGGAATACTGCTTGCCTTACTGAAAAAACAGTATTTTGTGTAGCAAAAACTAGGTCATTCTGTATATCTATTACACCTACGAGTGGTTCCACTTTTTATATTTTATTTTATAAAATTTAAATGACAAACAAACTTACAGTCTACGTGGTAGTAAATGGCTACTGCAGTTTATGGACACCTACAGTCAACTTGAAACAAAGAAAGCTACAGATGCGTTGTCACCTCTGAGGACTAAGATGCAATGCCTAACAACCAGGAATTATACAAATATTTTTAATTTTTCCGACGTGTTAGAGCCATGCTGTAGCTATATTAGTAGTAAAGTTGTAGCATGGGTCGGCTCGACCGGAGACCAAGAAAAATGTATTTCTTTCAAACTGACAACTGTCATCTAAGAAATTTTACAAACAGTTATAAAAAATATTTAATTTAACGTTACATAATGCATCGAACGAGACGACAAATGCGAATAAATACCGCCAATACTACAATCGCACACGTAACATCGCCTACGGAGGACTTCACATCCATGGAATGTAATCCTAGGGGCACAAGAAGAACCCCCGTGCCATCTTTGAGGGAACGAAAAGCGCCACCGGCTGGCTTGGGACCTGCAGGAATTACCATCCCACAGGAGGATATCGCTACTGGTGGTGTAGTGCGACGACGCATGCGCTGGACTAAATAATTAAATATAAGTGTTATGCTAAAATGTGTTATGTTAAAGGAGGAACCAATCTTACATCTTATCGTCCTAAAATGCTGTATGAATTCCAACAGCTACAGCCCAACCTAACAAATTTAACTGCGCAAAGACTTTCAGATCAAGTACGTGTCATTTTAATTCGAAAGATTATGGACGACAGATTACTTGAACAACTTTGCAGTGAGTACTCAACATCTACTATCAATTCAATTCCTGATTCCCAACGAGCACTTCCAGGTGAGAATGATGACTTAAGTGTTAATAACAGTAACCATAATATAAATATTACTAACTTAGACAACGAAAAAGAAGAGCAAAATTATTTTGATATAGATGTTAGTTCCTAGGACAGCGAATATATGAGAAGGACTTTCGAATGTTCCCTTCTGGAATATAAAAATATACCTATAGAAAATAGACCGAAACTACCTAAACTTCCGAAGAACAAAAAACATCATATTAACAGTAGCATCAATGAATATTCTATGTAAAGATTATTTTGAAAAAAGTAATTCTATTTTGAAAACTATGCCTCTTCTTTACTGTTGTGCCCATGCTGTATGTATGATAATGAAAATTCTGTTGGCTTTCAGTACATAATTTTGAAATAATACAGAACCTAAATGGAAACAAAGAATTCAAACACGAATTGACAATACTGCAAAATTATAGGAAAATTAATAAGCTACCAAACAGGTAACAGACGTAAAAAATATAACTTTAGTAAATCAAATCGCTAATGATAATAATATTAGCAAATTAGATCCCCATTTTCCGGATAAAATTACTGAGTACATTGATACGCTAAAACAAAAGTTGTTATGGCCAACCGTTAGACAATATCCAGAAATATCTAAACGGTACTCCAGAATCGCACATTCGAAAGAAACCAAAAGTGGATGTATCGGTCTTGGGAGGACACTACAACTAATAGTTGTACTCATGGCAGCCCAAACTTAAATGAATGTTTAAGTTTTAATTTGGCTAGCATGAGTTTTCTCTCAATTACTGCTGAAGACGTATACTCAATTACTCGTAGATTACACAATTGGAAATCCCCTGGACCAGATGGTATACACAACTTTTGGCTGAAATGGATAACAAGTAGCCACGCGCGTTTGACTGCACAGATTCAAGAAGCCATAGAGTGCTGTAAGCTCCCGAGACTTCTTACAACTGGTATAACCCACTTACTATATAAAAATGGAAATACCATGGAACCTAAAAACTACCGACCTATAACATGCCTTTCAACTGTATACAAATTAATAACTGCAATTTTAAATAACAAGATCTATAAACATTTGGAAAATAATAACATTCTTTCAACTGCACAGAACGGATGTCGGAAAGGGTCACGTGGTTGTAAAGAACTTTTTCTCATTGACACAGCTATTTGCCGACAAGTCTTTCGTAATCGCAAAAATATGTACGCTGCTTGGGTGGATTACAGAAAGGTATATGACTCTATTCCACATTCATGGCTAAAGAGAGTTTTAGAAATATATAAAATAGATGACAAAATTTGTAAGTTTCTAAGTAAATTAATGGGTCAGTGGAACACTGTCCTAAACCTACCAGGTGAGTGGCAAAGTAGTTCGATAGACTCTATAAATATTAAGCGGGGTATATTCTAGGGCGACAGTTTGAGCCCAACTTGGTTTTGTTTAGCCCTGAATCCTTTAAGCACTGCTATTGAGGAATCCGGATTACGGTTTCGGTTTCGGAAAGAAAACTCACCCATCTCACATCTACTTTACATGGATGATTTCAAGCTATTCACATCAAAAGAGAGTGACCTACTATTATTGTTGAAATAAACACATAGTTTCAACAATGATATTAGAATGGAATTTGGAATAGATAAATGTGCTGTCATCAATGTAAATAGAGGCAAAATAAAAAAATTTAATAATCTTGCAATTACAAATGATTTACATTTTAGTCCTCTTTCTGAAATAGAAACCTATAAATATTTGAGCATGGCGGAAGCACTAGGAATTAATGACAAAAATATTAAAGAAAATTCAAAAGCAAAATTTATGTCAAGATTAAAAAAAGTTATGAAAAGTAATTTATCCTGCGGAAACAAAATTAGAGCATATAATTCCTGGGTAATACCTAGACTTCTATATACTTTTGGTGTTACAAGATGGTCTCAATCGGAATTGGATGCCTTGGATAGACGAGTCCGTACATTAATGACTACGCACAGAATGCACCACCCACGATCATCTGTCATGAGGTAGTATCTTTTAAGAAAAGATGATGAACGGGGTTTATTAAACACTAAAAACCTACACAACCGTGAAGTATACAACCTCAGAGACTATTTTAATAAAAAAAAAGACACATCACGCAGTCATAGTGACGTAGTGATTAATGACAAATCATTAACCCCGCTTAATATGTCGGCAAATGACTGGCAGAGGCCTCATACTATGACTATAGATGAACGTAAAAAGGTTTGGAATGACAAGCAACTGCATGGTAGATCGCAATGGTCGACATTGACTAATCCTTATGTAGACATGGTTACATCAGTACATTGGTTACAGTTCGGTAACCTTTTTGCAGAAACTGAAGGTTTTATCTGTGCAATACAAGACGAAGTAATTAAAACGAACAACTAACCGAAGTACATTTTGAGGGACGGCATGGTTGAAGTATGTTGCGCATGTCACTGCCCTAGAGAGTCCCTCAGACATGTTATTTTCGGTTGTTCACAACTATCGAATGGTGAGTATTTGCACAGACATAACCAAGTAGCTAGAATAATACACCAGTAGCTTGGCATTAAATTTGGTTTTACTCAACAAGACGTTCCATATTATAAGTATGAACCAAAGCCAGTCCTTGAAAATAGAATTGTCACGCTGTACTTGGATCGGCCAATTATCACATACAGGTTTATAGTGGCAAGTAAACCTGACATTGTGGTGATAGACCGAATTACACGCAAGGCGTGTATTCCTTATGAAGAGAATCTCGTGAAAGCAGAGGATGATAAAAAAATTAAATATATCGACTTGGCTCATGAGATTGTCGCTATGTGGGACGTTGATTCTACTATTATTGTACCAATAGTTGTATCAGTCAATGGGCTTATCGGTAAAAATATGGACGATTATCTGTCCAGGTTAGGATTGGGCAAATGGCTGAAGGGATTGATTCAAAAATTGGCCTTAATAAATACGGCTCGAATAGTAAGAAGGTTCCTATCTTTGGATGCCTAACTTCAACGGTTTCAGACTGGATTCGGTGACAGAGAAATTAAAAAAAAGAAAAATTCGAACAAGTTATGAAGTGACGACTACAATATCAACAAAAATTTACATTATTTATAAACCAAGTTCAAAAAACGAGAAGATTCTTTTCCATCCATCTCTAAGGGTGGAAAATAGAGGGTTGAGTTTTAAATTTATCTATTTAAATGACAATCTAGTTGTTACCTTGTACTTGTGTATTCCTTATATATTAAATTTGTAAAATATTTAAACATAAAAAAAAAATTAAAAACCTATTTCAAAAACTAAAAAAGAACACTTTCGCTGCTGAGATATATCCCCATTGACGAATTACGAATAAACACAGAAACCCGATTTCAGAAGCTATTGGATGAAAATTGTTGTTTTTTTCGTTTTAGAATTTGGTTTTAAATTTTTTATTAAAAGTGAATTATTTCAAATAACTTGTTGCCCTTAAATCGCATAGTACTTCACGTATACAGTATATACTAATTTATGTTAAGCGAAATAGACGTTAATCTATGGGGAAGCAGATGCGTATCACCGCAACATCGTTGCAGACGTTTCTAGACGATTGAATTACTGGACCGTGTAGACGCAGATGCAACTTTTGCTATTGGGAAATCGGTTCTAATATATACTATCTAATAAAATGAGTAATATCCAATCTGAAATAAAAAGTATTTAGTTCTAGTAATAATTCTATGGTATTTACGTAAAACTAAGCAACTTAAATTATACATATTACCGTGTAATGGTGGTGTTAAGAATATCCACTACCCCATATCGTCCCGTTAGTGTGGTAAGAGGCGACAGAGGAAACAAATCAGGAGATGGACAGCAGCGTCTTCCTAATAATTTTACGTTGTAGAGCCACGCTGCAGCTATGGTTGTAGCACGAATGGGATGGCTCAAGCGGGGTAGGACCATGCTCTCACAGAATAACAGCGTACAATAGAATAGCATCTTAATGCTGCTGTGTTTCGTATGGTGAGTGTAGAGAATAAGTAAGTGAGGATAAATGTAGATATCTATAGGCCACAGCATCCACTTACCATCAGGTGGACTGTGTGTTCGTTTGTCACCATATTATATAAAAAAATATTTAAATTAAAAAAAAAACATATATAGATTTAAAAAATGGCGGTTGCCTACCCACTTTCCAAGCGTGGCAACTATGGCAAATATCCCCCCAATTGATTCAATCTATGGTAGAGGTCTATGTTCAGCTTTGGACTTTTATAGACTATAATGGTAACGTTAACGGTAAAGGTAAATATCTCAAAAATAATTACTACTTAAATTTAACTATTTAGTTACGTTCATGGCATTAAAAGGAACTAAATTATAGTAGATTTTAAATTTTGAGAATTTTTGGTGCTTTAATAAATGAGGAAACAATCCCACGACATTAGATTATTGTTATTGTAAAAAAACAAAGACAATTATTGTTATTGTTAATGTTATAGTTATTTTCAAAAAAAACTACTACTTGAAATGAAGTTTAATGCCTAAAATATCACATTGTTAGCACACAAGTCGAATATTTCCCATGAAGATATCATTGTATACAAGTTAATTTTTATATAGACCTGGTAATTTTATTGTGTTGTTGCCAGAAATGATATACGAATTTGAAATGTGTTCCTTCACTGTAAACCGTATGAGAAAGTTTAAAGTCGCTCAGCTAGCTATGGAAAGGGCTATGATGGGAGTTTCTCTGCATGATAGACTTTGTAATGAAGATATTCGAAATGGCAGTAGTCATAACTAACAACTTGAGTAATTAACAACTGATCGGAGGAAAGGTTCTTGCTAATCGTCAATATTGTAGCGATTGCACTATTGCAATAAGCGCATTATAGAGTGAATGGAATATATAGATAAATGCAGTGTGGGACGCCTATGACGTGATGGATGCCTTGGAAAAAGAATCTTGTGATGCGTGAACTGTGATAGTTTCGTGTTTGGTGATGAAGTAACCTGAACGATGATGAACCATCAATGTAAATTTTGTCCTGAATTTATTTTTAATTTAATCCTGGTCCTGAGTTAAAGGTTCAACTATCTGTAGTTAATAAAATGCTACATTTACATTTTATTTCCGTATTTGTCCTTAATTTCATAACTTAGAATTGTCTTTTCAATTGAACTTTATCATTTTTGCGGAAACAATGTTCAAAATATATGGAACGTTTTCCTTAAATAAAGATAATAAGTAAAAAAAATTAATAGTACTAAAGTACAACTAAACTAACTACTACTAACTAAACCAACTACGACTAAATCTACTACTACTAAACCAACAAATGCTACTATACAGAAAACTTTACTAGGTGGTAGGACTCATTTTCTACCTAGGAATTCTTCCGGGTAGCGAATCCACTCTCTTGCCTATTTCTACCGTCAAATAGCATTTCTTGCACGTTGCCGTTTCTAGTGTAAAGGCTATCATAGTATAGATAGCCAGTATAGTTATAGGCTGTGAGACATTCCATCTTAGTACTGTAGCAGCACATCTGTAGACTTCTTTTAATAAAGTTCGCTGCAGGTGTCCCTGTAAAGCAGTAGCCACTTACCATCAGGTGGACTGCAAGTTTACTTGTTACTTCAGGTTTATATAAAAAAAAACAATATTGCTGATGCCAACTGATATGTAAAATAAATTGAAAAACCTCTTGTTAGCCTCTTAAATGAAAAAGCCTAAGAAAATACTCCTCGCTGCAATAATTGTATTCATGACCAACATCTAATAACTTAATAAGAATAAGATCAAACCATATTGAGCTTTAAAATAAGTGGATAATAATAAATAATAAACAACATTTTAAGCCAACTATACCAATAAACAATGTTTAACTCGTTTTCAATTCGAGGCTTATATTACCTATTACTTATTTAAATACATCCATTAATGTAGACTGAAGCTCCAATCAGTACCAGAATCTAGTTAGTCTTCCTGTGATGTATCTCATTTCATATTCTCTCTGTCTGCACAGATTGCTTTGTGTTCGTTCTAGGGCAGAATAGAAAGTAATCTTTTAAATAAGTAATTATTTGAATACCGATTTGGTTGATTGTATTAACATTCCATTAAATCCAACACCAAGCTGTTACTTTAAATTTATTCACAGAATATTATTAAGATTTTTTTATGATTGAGATTAAAAAACAACACAAATAAACTTATAGTTCACCTTGGTAAGTAATAACTGCAGTCCGTGGACACTAGCAGCCAAATTCAAACGAAGAAGGCTACAGATACGTTGTTACCTTAGAGGACTTGATGGAATGCCTCAGAGTCTGTTATTATACTGGCTTTTACCTTTTAGATCAGAACACAGCAGTGCGTGCACTGCTATTTGTCGGCAGAAATAGGTAAGATAGTGCTACCTACCCAGAACGGACTCCTAGGCAGTAATGGACTGCTACCACCTAGTAAAGTTTGCAGTAAAGTGGTATTTGGTGTGATGTAACGTTTAATTTAAATTTAACTACAACATGTAGTTTAATTAAAATTGTAAATTAAAGTAACAGTAGTACCGACCTATAAATCACGTAAGAACATCGAAAACAGACCTCGTATTAATAAAAAAAAATTGTAACAATAGAAGTAAGAGTCAGCCACTCTACTTCAGTGCGTGTAAGCGAACTTTACGTACTCTCGAAATATAATCAAAAACAAAAAAAAAACGAAACACCAAAGGTTTTTTGTGTAGTTTAGTCGCAGCTCTATACCTCAATAATTGTATATACATAGAATAAAATTGTGATACAAATAATTTAAAGAATTGAGAGAAATTTATTTAACAGGTTTATAAATAAGATTAACAGTGAAGCTGATTTTAAGAAACAAATCTCAAAGGAACGTCTAGAAAGGTGCGTGTCTAATTTCATTTTCACATTGACTCTCCTGTCTGCTAAGTGATCGAAATCTAATTTTGTGAAAATCCACAGTCGGTTTTCTGTTACATGAAATGAAATAAAATAAATTGACAACTCTTTATTTTTCGACGTATAAACTTAAGATTTCGCTTGTCAAACGTCAACAGATTTTTAGTTCACTATAGTTGTAAAACGAGGTTACTCTGTCTAGAAATAAAACGACGAAAGAAACTAAGCTTGTAAACGCAATATTCATCACTTTTTGCAGATAATAAAATAAATTACACTAAAGATAATTACTCAGATTGTAATAAGGTTTCGAGTGGCTGCCTTGTATCCGTAAGCAAAGTGATTGGGGCCCCAACTAGATGGAGTAACCTGATAAGAGATGTAGGAAGTCGGTGTAGTCTTAGGACCCTACTTTGTTCTCCCCGAACGGGTTTCCAGAGGAATGTTGGTATAGCGATGCGCTACTCGCTTTATCCTCCGCGACTCCGGCCGGGCCGTGCCGTTGATGCGGCGGTGGTGGGGCCGCGGGAGGAGAAGAGTGTTGGTATTGTGAGGCGCCGTTCTCCCTATCCTCCACCCTCCGCGGCCAAAACTTTGGTTAGCGGTGGAGCCAGAGATCAGATCCGCCACTCCGGGTCGGATAAGCTAGTGCTTCCGATTGCTCGTTTTTCCTAGCCCCATGGCCTCCACGTATCAGAATCAGGGATTCCGTTACACAGGTGAAATTAGAAGCCGCGGAGGAAGGCGCAATATGTGTTACTGGTGCACCTTACCTGAGAAGGGAAAGGGGGAGGAGAAGTCCTTCTCGAGGAGGGGCTGCCATGGGTCGGCTGGCGCTGGTGAGGTTGCGGATGTGGCCCTGCCAATATGCGGCGAAGGTAGAACATCATTGGGTTTTAGTCGGTACGAGTCCGACATAACCCGCCCTTACCCCCGCGAGGTAAAAAAGGACCGTACTTTGTGGCATTCCTTGGTGAGGGCTTGTGTAAAAGGAAAAGTTACATACACATATATATTGTCTCTCTCTCTCTCTCTCTCTCTCTGTGTGTGTGTGTGTATTAATACATTTTCAAACAAAAATTGCTTGATAATATTCAGAAGTTAACGGAGTTGGCAATGTGGTTAATTATTTAAATCACTTACAAAATTCATTGCCTTCCACGTTTAAGCTCTGTACGTAATCACGTGTGTTGAATTATTAACAAAGTTTTGAGTACATATTTATTTACTAATTAATTTTGCTGTATATCATCGAATACCTACGTATCAAATTTATACCGGTTATGGTAAGCTAGTAGCTATGGTACTTATATCCATACATATTATTGATTTAAATCAAATGGAATATCCATCTATCCATAATTGGTAGAGTCATGCTGCAGCGATATTGTAGTTGCGGCACGAATGGGTCGGCTTGTCCGGGGTGGGACCACCTTTTCACAGAATACCAGCTTAAAATAGCAGTTTATACGGTTTACTTGTAAACGTAATTACTTAAAATGTTCTAAAGTATAAAATATACAAATCATAAAAAATACATTCAATAAAAAGTATAAGCCGACTTGAAAGAACTAAAAGGAATTATATAATTTGACATTCTGTTGTCAACGATAAGACGATAAATGATAGAATTAAAATGATAAGAAGATAAATGGAAGAAATAAAGTTCCGACATTAATTATTTTATTATTATTAATGATTACTTATATTAACGCAAACACTACAAATTGAATAAAATTACTTTTACCGCGTTTAATTCTATTTTATCGCGTTTATTTCTACTTAAAAATAAGTAGAATTAAAGGCGATATAATTCCTACAAGTAGTTATTATATTTAGTTCTTCGAAGTCGGCTTTAACTTTTTACCATATTATGAGTACACTATAAGATACTTTTTATTGATATTTAACTTTAATAAAAAATGCCCGAGTCAAATCATTTCATCAATAAAATGACTTTGCCTATAGAATGAAGTAAGTGGCGCTATGACAAAGCTACTTACTCGTATTTTAGTTTTCTGAGTTTCTTATACCGCTTAGAACTGCACACATGTTTTTAATTTTTTACCTTATGGGAATAGGCACATTTAATAAAACTAACGTTACGGGTTTTATTGCATTCCTTTTTAATCTGAAGTCTCTGATGTTTTATTGTTCATAAGTTTCTTTTTGGCACCTATCGTATTATTTCCACACGTCCAGGGTTGACATTAATTCTGCACTTTGTAAACCTTTTATGTGTTTTACAATAAAGTATATGTAATAAATCAATGTCATAGGTAGCCCATGTTAAATATGATTACAGGACCTTAAAATTCCGCGACCTAGGGTGCTGTAAATCAACAGAAATTTGAAAATTAAACGCGATAAAATCCGCACGTATAATTCGATATATTCAAAGTGAAACTTTCCAAAATTTTAACATTAATCGTTGGAAAATTATGTAATTAAACTGTTAAAACATATTTACGTAGAGAATTATTAGGAACTAACGAAATTTGTGCTTATTACGTAATTGGATGAGACACGACATGACTCGTAATGACATGTAGATTAAGCCTTCGTTCATTCAGTAGCTGAAGGAACATCGAGGTTAAAAGAGATTATATATTTTTAATTAACTGTTTGATGACGTTCGCATGACACATATATATCATAATAAAAGCTTCTAAATAATAACTCTTCTAATGATGAGAAGTGCAGGACGGCCTCCCACTAGATGGAGTGACCTGATAAGAAATGCAGGAAGTCAATGTACGCAGGTGGCTCAGAACAGTGCAGTGTAGCATTCCTTGGAGGTATATATGTTCAGCAGTGAACTTGTGATGATGATGATGATAATAAATAGCTTCTAATGATCGTCAGAAGTCATCAATTTTCTAATTGCGTTAGTTCAACCTAGTTCTAGCATGTCCAACTGTTTAACGTAACCGATATAAAGATTTAACTTATTTTTTTTTCTTTATTCCCTCGTGAAAATCGAACATGTGCCTAAAAACAAGAGCCTGTTCTGTTGCAAGAAGAAATTGCCATAATCACCATGCTTGATAGACAGATTTTTTTATAGAATAAGGGCGACAAACAAGCACACAGTCCGCCTAATAGTATGCTTTGCAATGTCTGTTATGCCTGTTCTACCTTCATAACCTGTGTCAGTTTCATCAATTTTCTGTAGTTATTTACTTTAACTCGTAACAGTAAAGTATCAGTTACTGAATGTCAAACTAATAGTTAACCATGCTTTGCAGCCGGGTTGGCAACCGCAGTTGTTTATTTTCTAATTTTAATGAGGAAAATGCTGCTACCTACATTCTGTTTTGTTTCCCTTTGTCGACTGTTACGACACCTACGAGACGATATGTGGTACTGGATATACTTACACCGCCACTACATAGATAGCTGAGAAATTTATGTTTTTTTGTTATATAATAAGGGTGACAAGCGAGCACACAGTCCACCTGATGGTCAGTGGTTGCTGTGGCCCATAGACATCTACATCTATCCTCGTTTGCGAATCAAAATGCAGATGCGTTGTCAGCCGTGAGGACTAAGATGGAATGCCTTTCCAGTAAAAGGGGTCTCCGGTTCTTTACACTCACCATACGAAACACATCAGCGTGAAGCCGCTATTTTACGCTGATATTCTGTGAGAGCGTAGTCCTATCCCGGTCGAGCCGACCCATTCTTGCTACAAATATACAATTAATATAGCTGCAGCATGGCTCTACCACGTACGAAATGGTGCAGGAAAATATCTGCTGCACTGCTATTATGCGAGTTTACAACCGAAATCATATTCAAATAAGTTTCAATTGATTGAACATACAAGTTACATGTGGCAGTTCCCTGGCAAGTGGAAAATTGACTCTTAAAATTGCAATCAACAGTTTCACTTTTACAAACAAACAATAATTTAAAGAAAGTTACTACTGCTTTAATTATAATTAATAATTTTTTTAACATAACAAAATTGTTAGCGATAGTCAGCACAAAATAAGAATAAAAAGTAGAGATACCACATCTGAAAAATTAACAGCCATGTGTTGCTCGTTTCGACGTGTTTTCACGGTGTCTCGACATTAATTTATTCTACCTACGACCTCGGTAAATTTTGAATTTTGATTTCGAATATATAACATGTTGAAATTCTAGTCAAAGTAGAACATATTTATTATTGTTTAAGGTAATAGCATTGAAATAATATTATATAATATGAATTTTATAGCCAAGTGATGACAACGTGAGCATTCATCATACAATAACGTTCTTGTCGTAGATTCGTCTAAGGATTATGCTTACTACGGAATCCGATTGCAATATATCCACTTAAAGTTCTATAGGATTAACTTGAATATTATAATGAGGTTCTAAACTTTTTTAGCGATTAACATTTAGATCTGATGATGACAGATGATGATGATCAATCATACTGATGAGCAGTGTTCGGTGACCCGCAAAGTAAACAAACGAACACACAATCCATCTGATGGTAAGTGCCCTCGATTATTTCATTGGTGCCGCCGGGGATTGAACCCGGGTTGCTCGCGTACTGTGAAACTTACAGCGAGCGCTAACTATCAATAATTATACGAAATAAAATATTTATTATTTGAAATTTGAAATACAGAGCTGTTGTCTACAAATATAAAAATTATTTACTTCTGATTTTAAAAAAATGGCATTCAAACATTGTAGGTTTTTTTATTGATCGCAGAACTGCGATCTTGCCACTTATCTATAGGCAGATATAAATAAAATTGAAATGTCTGTAATATTCAAATAATTGGCTTCTAATAAGCTCAGGGGTTATTTCATACATTGAGACAGAACACCTTTTTTTTTATATTATCTGTTTGTCCGGGCCAATTTTAAAGAAGCTGAATTTAAAGAAGACCAAAGACGCGTTGTCACCTCTGAGGATACGATGCAACGCCTTACAATCTGTAATTATAACGCCCCTCTTTACATTTCAGACTGGAACACAGTGAACTTACTGCTTCTTAGCACCTTAGCGTGATCGTACCTACTCAGACAGAGACGACATCAAGTGAAATCATATTATATATATATAGTATAACGAACTATTATCCCCCTTAATAGAGTGACAATTTGATGACGCAGATAGCACACCTGTCTTTTCCCATCGACTTCGTACCAGAAAAAGTTCTGGGAAACTACCGGTAGCGAAACTAGCAGAACAAAATAAAAATATTTATTACATTTAATGAGAATTAATGAATTGATGTGAATGAATTGCGAATTTAATGAGATCGGGTAACGTGGCCTTGTCAAGTCAACAGTGCCCAACCTTTCGCTTTGCGTTTGAGATGCGTAAAAGTATAAACCTTATTTATAGGAAATCGAAGGTTTATGATAAAATTTCCAGTACTAATATCTTGAGCTTGTATATCTATGTTGTAATTTATTTCAAATATATAAATATATATAATAAACATTCATCATCATGATCATCATTTCAGCCTATAAATGTTCACTGCCGAACATAGGCCTAGGCCTAGCCATTTTTTCCATATTTGCCACCCGTGACAGGCGGGTTGGCAACCGCAGTTTTTTATTGAGTTGTTTTCAGGAAGTTGCTGCTGCCCATCTCCTGTTTCTGATTCCCTTGTATCACCTCTTACAACACCCACGGGACAATATCGGATAATGGATATTCTTACACCGCCACTACTATTTAGTTATTACGTTGAGCTATTGTTATTGCAATTTTAAGTGATGTTTCACCACCATATTATTATATATTTCACACGATATAATGCTGCCCATCTCTTTTTTCATTCCCTCTGTCACCTTTTAGGCAATTAGAGAATCCACTACCACATAGTAGTAGTGGATCCTCTTATACCTTTAGTATACGTCACAGCATTTAGTATCTTAAATATATTTATATACATATTACACGCCGTTTTAATAAGCCAGCTAATGTGACTGATCACATAATCTCCATTACAAGATACAAGATACAAGATATTTATTTGTGTAAACATGAGTATACATACAAAGCATGCAGGTTGTTCAGATACATTAAAAGGATCAATCATGTTTGGCCTTTGTGGCGTACAAATGTATAAATCAATGAAAATATTATAAATATTTTACAATAATTGAAAATGAAATTATTATTAACACATTATCGAATTAGATTATTATTAAACTAATTTTAACAATTTATATCAATAAATCAAAGTCTAAGAAATCAATTAAAATTAAATGTCTGGTAATATTATTTTCTATGAAGATACATTAATTATATTTTATCTGTTTTATACAATGTCAGTAAAATTATTGCTTCTTACGTAAGATTTAAATTTTATTATTCCAAAATTTAATATGCTATAGTATGCTGCCTTCTAAATATAATTTCAACTTATTTTTAAATACACGGCATTCTGCTCCTGCAACATTTCGAAGCGTATTATATATTAAAGGGGCCATGCAAAAACACTTTTTCACATCAATGCAGTTTTGAGCTATGCAAACAGAGAATAGTATCATCGCGTCTGTTAGGACTAACTACGTCTGATAGACGTGGAATAAGTGCTGATTACATTTGACAAACATGGCAATTTCTAAATGTATAGACATGGTAATGTCAGTATTTTATATTTTATAAAATAGGGTTTGTAGCTCATCTGTTGGCTCCAGTTTAAACATGGTCCTAATATCGTTTTTGTGCTTTGAAAGTAATCCTTGTAAGTCGAAGTGCCCAGAAGATAATCCGTATCTTAGGTGCGATGAAACTAAGCTATGGTACGCTGTAGCAACGCATTAATGTTAACACTTTAACCAATTTGTACAGGGCATATGCCGAGCTATTATTTTACTAAGAATTTCTGTGTTCTTCCAATTAATTTTGTCAATCGTCACCCTGAGGAATTTGGCAGTGTTGACTTTTCAATTATTTTATTATTGTATTTGACCTTAAGATTAGTGGGGAGTTGATAAATGTTGACTGAAATGCATTACACAAGTTTTATTTAGATTTATTTTAAGTTATTATTATTTAACCATTTTATTATTGATATAAGAGAATTATTAATGTCGTTATTATAGCTATCCTTATTATTGCATTGAATTGTTATGGTGCTGTCATCAGCAAAGAGCGCGTTACTGGTTGATCAACGGATTTAGGTAAGTCGTTTATGTTAACAAGAATAGTGGGGCCTAACATACTTCGTGGTACCTATATTTTAACTACTCGTTCATGCGATTGAAAGATTTCTTCATATTTAGTTTTATATTTATTGAGGCTACTTCAGTGATTTGCTTTCGCCGTATAAATATGATTGTATATTTTTAGCACGTTACCTCGAACCCCATAGGCCTCCAGTTTATCCAACAAAATATCGTGTCGGACATAATCGAATGCCTGGGTCAGTGTCACAAAAAACTGTACAGACAGGGTTAGTTTTATCAACGTTAATTATAACTTTATATAAGAAATCAAGATTGCCATGTTTAGTCTGGTTTTCTGAATCCTTTTTGCTCGTTAACAAGTATGTTATTTTTTCAAGGTACTTATTAATTTTTGTAGATATATTTTCATAAATTTGAGATAATACTAATAAGCGTAATTGGTCTGTAACATTCCATGGATTCTGTATTTCTTTTAAACAAGGGTTTTACGATCGATTTTTTAAGGCATTCAAAAGCTCAGTGCTTATGGTTAAATTGATAAGGTAACTTAAATGTGTACATATTTCTACAGAAACAAATTTAAGAATTTTCGTACAGATTCCGTCATGACCCACGCTGTTCGTGTTTTTTAATGTATTTATTATTTTTTTAAATAGTTTAGAGTACTTAGTAAGTTTTGTTTTATTTGTCTCATTGGGGTTCCGTCTATATTGCCACAGAAGATGTCGTTTCTTTTTGCTGCATATTTTGACGCTGCGTGATACCAACTTTGTATTTTTTGTAGTATGTACGGTTATGGTTTTATTAGGAAAGCATAAATTAATCTACCAAATTAGTCCAATATAAAATGGCTTAGTGTTACCATTCATGAGACGTCTGAAAGCCAAGTTTGCTGCCCTAATTCTTAGTTAAGTACAATGTAACTTAAACAGCCAATTAAGGCCTTAACTTTGCGGCGGAGTAACGAAAACGTTTAGAAATACTTTCGCAATTTATTTTATTTTATAAGCGATTTATGTTCCTTTTCTTCACCTTAGTAGTTTATAATGATAATCCTTTTTAAATTTGATGATCTTAATGATAAACCTCTTTTAAAAGTTTGCCATTTAATGGTAAGTGCAGAGTTACAGTCTATGACCACTAGCATTCAATTGAAAATAGATCTGCACTGGAAGCTGCAAGTTGCATTGTCGCCCGTATGATTATTATGGAATACCTCACTGCCTGTAAGTTTAAATGGTGGCAGTGAAGGAAAACATAGTAAGCAAACCTACATGATGATTGAGAAATAAAAAAAAATTCAAATACATGTGAAGTCTGCCAATCGCATTGGGGAAACGCCGTGGCCCTACTATACGCTAAAACCCTCTCAGAAATGAGAGAAAGCCTGGCACCCAGGAGTGGGACGTATGTTAGACTGTAACTTTACTACCCAAGCGGACAACGAAGGAAACCGAAACAGAAAAGGAGTCATACCAGTTAAACATCAAAAAAAAAAGAAACCCGTCCCGCCTTCGCTTGGGTAGGATCTAATCTATTAATGTGGCTTTTAAAGATTTAAATTAATCATCAAAGACAATTTACTTTTTTAATTTTACCATTCATCAAAAATAATCTTCAAGTTCTTCGGATAAGATATAGCCTAGATCACTCCTGACATTGCTCTCTATCTCTTAGAAAAGTTTTATTACAATCGGTTCAGCCATTTCGAAGATTAGCCCAGTCATACAGACAGAAAGGCAGACAAATATATTAAAAATATTTATTGATGTCTTAATGGCATGCAAGTGGCCTGCTCAGCTCAATAAATGTCAGTTACTTTGATATTACATACATACACGTCAATTTTACTTATATATGCATGAGAAGCGATTTGGCAATCTATTTTAGATTGCCAAATCTAAAATAGATTGCTAACTAATAAAAAAGTCTATAAATAAATAAATTTATTATTTATTTATAGACTTTTTTATTAGTTTTATGGCAATTTAATTGAATATAACAAATTTTACGGACTTAACATGTTTAATTTGAATTATTTTTACTTATTTTAATCCCCGATGCTTAATTGGGGACTGAGCTATTTGACTTCCTGATGTCACAGTTAATCCATGTTACCTTCAGACTACTCGGAGAGTTGGTGCTTCACTTCAACTTCACTTTATACGTGGTAGAGCCATGCTGCAGCTATATTATGGTTGTAGCACGAATGGGTCGGCTCGACCGGGGAAGGACCACGCTCTCACAGAATATCAGCGTAAAATAGCGGCTTAATGCTGCTGTGTTTCGTGTGGTGAGTGTAGAGAACCGGAGACCCTTTTTACTGGAAACGAGGCATTCCATCGTAGTCCTCAAGGGTGACAACGCATTTGCATTTTGATTCTTAATCGAAGATAAATGTAGATGTCTATGGGCCACTGCACCCACTTACCATCAGGTGGTCTATGTGCTCGTTTGTCACCCCATTCTATTAAAAAAAAAACTATATTATATTATTTTACGCGGGTTTTCATCGATCTTTTTGTTTGTCTATGTAAGAGATACTACACTTATGTGTCGTACGTGGGTGGAATTATCATGGGGGTAATGATGATGATGAATTAACAACATAGAAAGTATGTTAGTCTATTGAAAAGTTTAAAAAACTTATCAAAGCGCACTTCTTTCCTCCTTATATATTCATTCCTCTAAAAAATGACTACCTACTTATTTTTCCTTACATTAAGGCTTTGATTTCACTTACTTGTTTAATCCTTTCTGCTCTCGTATATATATGTTAATATTTTTGTATTTAAAATGTATTTATTTATTATTGTACATATGTATTTATCGATTATATAATTATATGTATGTTGTGTGTATTTTCCAACAACCCATGTACACCTCTACTTTCTTTCTCACAGGTCACTTTATCCTCTGCAATGGTTGCCTGGTAGAGATCGCTTCAAAGCGATAAGGCCACCAATTGTACCTTTAAATAATTTATGTTTTTTTTTTCTCTCTCATATGTATTTCTGGTGTACAATAAAGTATATTTTATTCATTCATTCGTACATTTTCATTCATTATTATTTATCCGACTTCAAAAAAAGGAGGAGGTACTCAATTAGACTGTATTTTTTATGCGTGTTACCTAAGAACTTTTTTCTAGGTGAACCGATTTTGACTTTTATTTGAACGCTGGTACTTCTCATGTGGTCCCATATAAATTTGATCAAGATCTTTCCAGTAGCTTTTGAGTTATCCTTAATAATGCGTATTTAATTGATTTCGACTACATTGATAATGTTCTCATTTTATTTATATCGAAGTCTTTTACTTTAAAATAAATATTTATAGTCATGTGTAATTTTTCATTAAGAGGTTTATTGCGTTATTCTATTGATCTTCGAACTGAACTCTCTAGGCTAAGGCTTTAGTCATCACTGAAAATGAGCCTTTTATTGGCGTGCCTTACGACGTATAAAGTAATTTCTATATCTGTGCAGTTTTTATATATTTGTATCTATATTATTCCGTATAGTTGCGGTCTAATATCCATCCGTGGTGTCTTAAGAGACGACAAGGGAAATAATCAGTAGATAAAAATAATAAAAAATAGAACAAGAAAAATCTGCGAACCGCTTGCCAAAAGTGGCAACTATGGCAAATATCTCCCCTATGAGGCAATCTATGGGGGAGGCCTATGATCTCTTTTAATTGCCTGTAACGGTGTCTATATTATTTTGTGTATTTTCTCTAATATTCTGTTTCAATACCTATATGAAGCCACTGCTAACGATAGCTTTATTTTTAGCTTCATAATTAGAATTTTACGTCTAACATAGATAATTAATGTTTAATTGAGAATATTGAGTCCCTTTAAAGATAATATTGCTTTGATAACAGATTGAAATTAAAATATTTATGCTTTGGTAAAATTTCTTCCAGTTATTTTCATAAGTTTTTGGTATGTTGTTATAAGGTATACATAATAAAACCCAATAGAAAATACTTAAAAATCTACGCATACATAGTGCACCAAGTCAATTTTGCGAAAATGGTTATTTTGACGTGGAAGAACCACTTTGCAACTCTATGATTGCAGTACAAATGCGTCGGCTCGTATGAGGAAGGACCACAAAATACTGGCAAAAAATAGTAGCTTACTGCTGCTGTTTTTAGTGTGGTGAAACCGGAAAAAATGTAGAGTCATTTTACTGGTAACGAGACATTCTATCTTGGTCTTCAGGTGTGACAACGCATCTACATTTTGATTCTTAATCGAGGATAGATGTGTCTATGGGCCGCGGCATCCACTTATTATTAGACGGGGTGTAAGGTCGTTGGTTACCCCTATTTTATTAAAAATGCAATATTCGCACAAGAAAAATATTGTGTGAATTTAATTTTTAAGCAATATTACAGTATAAATTTTACTAAGTGGTCGGACTCCTTCCTTGCCTAGAATTCCGTCTGGGTAGGTAACAGCCTCTTACCTCTTTCAGCCGCCAAATGCAAAATATCGCCAAAGTAGTACTTACTATGCTTGTGTTCGGGTCCGAAGGGTATACAGAACCGGTATGCTTACAGGCTATAAGGCATGAGGATGAAAGGTCTCGAGGAGTCTCGTACCGGTAGGTGAAGTTTTGTTACCCCCAACCAAACGAAGTAATAGTAATAAGTCCTCCGACCGAACTTGTCACGGCCAGCCTCAACAGAGACTAGCTATCGGGGTAGGATAGGATTATAACGCCCAAGTGTATACGCAATCACAGGTACACTCTCTATTCCAATCTCTAATAGTCCGATAAGACGGTAAACCGACACGACCGGAGAAGGATCAGGCGCAGGATCAACAGCTTTACGTGCTTTCCGAAGCACGGGGGTACTTCCTGCCTCCGTGCAGCTATTGAGAATTTTTTGACGGAAAAACGCGAAGTTTATTCCCATTAGTGGGTATATAGGCTGTAACGTAAACTTTATATAACTTTTGAATTTTATTTAAAGCAACTATACTTTCTGTAAAAAATAAATGATTTCAACACATGTGTCGTACAAATTAATACTGTCCATGAATAACCCAGCTGCTGTTACTATCGTCTGCTTGTTACCAGCTGCACGGAATACGAATTGCATAGATTTGGGCATTCGCTTCTCTCGGTTTCATTGTAAAATTTGATATTGAATATAGAAGAAAATAAAAGTTCTATATTTGAAAGAAAATTATAGTTATGTATATTACATAATATTAATATTTTCATGACCGAAATAATAGATAAAGAATTTGAGTGACTTTTTATTTTCATAGTTTTTGCAGTCCGTAACGCCATCTCGTTCCGTGGGTCCGTCAGTATATCCATTTCACAGCGGAATAAATGCTCCATTTCATTCCTGAAAGGGACGTCTGACACGCTTTTAATATCCCATAATGTTTTTCTTCACTAGCAAGCACAAGGTATACCAGCGCTTAAAACTTTCAGTGCAGACCTACGATTAAATTCGGTCTACTCTTGTACCATGAAACATTAAGGCAAGCGCTTTTCCCATGAGCTACCGCTACTACATCATGTAAATTGCTAGATGTTAATTTTTAGGGTCATGCATGGCCGGTCTATTGCCACTACAGAATACAGACTCGATAAAATAGAAAAAAACTGTAACACAGTGCTTCCTACATGTCTTGTTGGTAATCGATACATATAAAGGAAATTGAAGTAAAGTAAAGTTACAGCCTATATTACGTCTCTCTGCTGGGCACAGGCCTCCTCTCATTTCTGAGAGGGTTTTTAGGGCAAGGAAATGTCCGCCGCGCTGCCCCAATGCGTGTTGGCGAACTTCACATGTCTTCGAAATATTTTTTTTTGATTTCTCAGACATGCAGGTTTCCTCACGATGTTTTCCTTCACCGCCATGTACGTTGTAAATCAGCACTTAAAATTGCAATTAACAATTTCATTGGTGCCAGCGGGGATCGAACGCTGTTTCGCGTACTGTGAAATTTATAGCGAGCTTACCATCTGAGCTACCACGGCTCAGATGGTTAGCGCTACATATAAGGAAATTGAAGTGTCTGTCTGTAATATTAAAATAACTGGCTTCTATTAAGCTCAGATAGTTATTTTCATGTTACTAAGACATAAATAACAATTTTTCTGTTTTTTTTTTAAAGATCATGGGTGACAAACGAGCACATAGTCCATTTGATGGTAAGTGGGTGCTGAGGCCTATAGACATATATCCTCGATTAAGATTCAAAACGCAGATGCGTTGTTACCCTGAGTACTACGATGGAATGCCTAGTTTCCGGTAAAAAAGGCGTCAAGCTGCTATTTTACGCTGGTATTCTGTGATAGCGTGGTCCTCTACCCGGGTCGAGCCGATCCATTTGTGCTATAACCGTAATATAGCTGCAGCGTGGTTCTACCACGTGGAAACGTCTATCTGTCTATCCGGGCTAATCTTGGGAGTGGCTGAACAGATTATTGTGAACCTTTACGAACAGATAGAGAGCAAAGCCAGTGGGAATCTAGGCTAAATTTTATCCAAAAAAACTTATGGTATTTTTTTTTGAAAAAACGAAAATTATTAAAATAAGTGGTCTTTGATAATCTGAAATCTAAATAACGCCTCAAAATAGAAGCCGGGGCGGGTCATTAGTCCTAAATAAATTAAACAGAAGCCTCAGAGTCGTCTTTGCACTTGATGGGTTTTACTGATAAAATGATACCGTACAAGTACAAAAATATATTAATATTTTATTTGCAGGTACATCAGACAGAACAGATGTCATCAGATCATAAAATTAAAATTTGACCCAAATTAATAAAATTTCCAACCATTACGTATAAATAATGCAAAACGATTTGTCCTTAATTACCACGATAGGTGAGTTCAGTTCTTTTAGAATTACCAAGTAATGTGTTAGGCCATTGTCCAACAGCAGAATGCTAATACTTATAATGGAATGAAATATATAATATACAGTCATGGGACTTCGTATTATATCACCTTAAAACAGGAAGTTTGGCGGACTACAAAAACTTGAACAATAACATAACACGGTTGTTTATTTTAAAGCTTCTTTAATTTGAAAATAATTTCATCCCAATTGATATTTTCTGGAAACAGCGTCTCACATACATGGATTATTATTAAAAGAACGAAGTACTTGTTCGTTTCAAAACCTTTTTTGTCAAGAAAACCATTGTAAACTTAAATAACATGTAACTATTAAAGTGTAAGCTTAAAACATTAAATTCTCACTTCAATGTCAATTCAATTATTAAATATTTATTGGTTTTATATTGAATAAAAACCTTATATTGAATATTGAATTTATATACCGTAATGTCCTAACAGCACTTAAAATTAAGCATTAACAATTTATTGGTGACTGTGGGATTGAACCCGTGTTACTCGCGTACTATAGAAATTTACAGCGAGCGCTTACCATCTGAGCTACCACATGGTCTTAATTTATCACGTGCTCGGCGGTGAAGAAAAAAGTGAGGAAATCTGCGTGTCTGAGAAATAAGAAAAAACATATTTCGAAGACATGTGAAGTTCGCCAACACAAATTGGGGCAGCGCGGCGGACATTTCCTTGTCCTAATATTGTCTCAGGAATGAGAGGAGGCCTGTGTCTTGCAGCGGGACCTGTATAGGCTGTAACTTTACTTTACTTTTATAATGTCCTATATGAAAATGAAAAAGCTATAAAATTAGCAGCAATAGTAATGATTGATCATCAAAGTAGTGATTTGATTTCAATTACTTGTTTCACACTTGTTCATAAGCCCACTACTAAAAATAGGCCTCCTACAAGAAAGCTAACAAAACACGGTCCTAGGTCGTGTGTGCATCGACACACATTCATCGAATTTCTGCATGCCTTACCAGGTCGTCACTCCGTCTAGTGGGGAGCCGCCTTACCTTGTTTACCGGCACGAGGCTGCCACTCGGGTACTTTTCTTCCCCAGTCCCTTGCCACTTAAGCTTACTGATCAGTTGGGACTGAGTCGCTTAAATAAAAATAAAATAAAATAAAAATTTATTTCGTTTTAAAAGTGCATGCCAAAACTAGTAGATTGAACCTCCATTTAAGCAAATAATGCCTGTGTTTGGAGGGTCCGTCCTTCCATTACTATATCCATGTTATGGCATTATGGGTAAAACATATTCTACATCCATATTAATGTTATATATTACTTAAATTCTAAAATTAAGACAATCAAACGTTAAGAACTAGTCTACTTATAAATACTGTAGGTGGAGTGAAAGTTATTACTATACATGTATGTGTGTATGTGTGAGGTGCGCGTGTGTGTATGCGCGAGAGCGCGTGTGTGTGTGTGTGTGTGTGTGTGTGTGTGTGTGTGTGTGTGTGTGAGGAGGTGAGTGTATGTGTGTGTTTGTGTCTATGCTTATGAGTTAAAATGAGTGTGTGATTACAGTGTCTGAATCTGAACAAATCATGCAACACGATCCAGTAGCTTCTCAGTTTCGTCATATGTCTTATGATGAATCCATTTTAACAAACTTTTTTTTACAGTTTTGATATGTTTTGTCGTTTATATATATATATATATATATATATATATATATATATATATTTGTTTATTTTATTATAAAGAAAGGCAGAACGCGATATGAATTGTCTGCTTGCAAATGTGGTTTTAGTTCTGTACGTCTGGGCAACCATGTTTCTACGTCGTTTATTTAAATGGCATGGATCATAAGATGATGATTTGTGAGTTTTGAGGGTTGTCCAGAATATATACAACTTCCTAACAGAGAGACTACTGATACGATAGAATAGCGTTTCTTCTTAAAGTACATAACTTTAATAAGAGAACGCGGCACCCTCTCTAACTCCAGAAATCGAGTTTTTGCTGCACCACTCCAGACAGGAATACAGTAGGCCAAGACGGATTGAGCAAGAGCAATGTAGATTTGGTTGAGGAGATAATTTGGTGAGTCCTTATCCGATTTACCCAGCATTACATGTCTGAGGGTTTTGAAGATCAATGTTAGTTTCCTCGTTCTATTGATGATATGATCAAGGTGTTGGGCATGATAGCCTTGGTCTACAATTACCCCAGATATTTTTTCTGAGCTACCTTATCGATCTTAGGGCAGTTACAGGTATTTTTATTAATGTCCATTGTACATTCATGAATTTTAGACTGAAGTCGGCCTGAGGTTGCGAGTTGTTGTTAGTACTAAACAGATATAGTTTGTTTTAAAAGTATTTAGCGTCAGGAGGTTGTCTTCAGCCACTGAGTAATTCTGCAACAGGTCAGCCTCAGCACTAGTTTTGACCGCCTCCAAGAATCACTGGCAAAGACTACGGCCGTATTATCAGCGTATGACAAGACTCTGTGGTATAGATCTTCATGCGCCAGGTCGTTGATGTAGATGAGAAAGAGGGTAGGTCCTAAACGTTGCCCTGCGGCACGCCACACGTCACTTCAACAGCTTCACTAGTGCAACCAGGTAGTCTTACTTTTGTTTACTCTGGTTCTTCTGCGAATATCATCGATACGGATTCTGGGTGAGTATGACACCATTAAAATACAAACATATTCTTAGCCGACTTCAAAAAAAGAAGAAGGTTCACATTTAAAGTTGTATTTTTTATACGTATGCTACTCGATACCTTTATCAATTGTGAATCGATATTAATGATTCGTTTTTTATTAAATAGGTTATACTACAGGGGTGGTTCAATATGGGTTTAACTAAGAGAAAAAATTCCACCCATAAAAGTTGTATAATTGGGTATGAAATTTTCATTGTAACTATTTAGGCAACATTGAGATTGTGATATTCCTTAAACCATACAAAAGGGTAAAAAAATAACTTTTAATAAAAAAGAAAAAGAAAAAAATTATTTGTAGTTCTGTAGTCCGAGCTTTAATTATCTTGTACAATATGTATTAGTTTATAGAGCAACACGAGCAACTGGACTGAAGGAGAGTAGCCATATACAGGCGTTCTCTGTCAAAGTATAAGTCCACGCGGTCCTATGCGTATAATAAAACCAGTTGCAGCCGCATTGAGAACTAGACTATATATAGTTGCCGGCTGAATTCACATCATACAAAAATGACGAAAAGTTTAGTTTTTTGATGCAAAAAGAGATCTATCACATGAAATATACAAAAAGATGGCGTTACCTTTCATGTATAAGTAATTTTTAATCACATTATTGCTATTTACTTGTTTTTAAACATACAAATTACAATAATAACGGTCGTGTTTTTTCGGATTGCTTGCCAACCCAGACCGCTCACCTAAGTAAGAATTTAAAATCCATACTTAATATTATAAATGCGAAAGTGTGTTTGTTTGTTGGTTTGTTTGTTTGTCCTTCTTTCACGTCGCAACAGAGCGTCGGCATGGCATTTTTTTTTGTATGGGGATAGTTCGGTGGCTGTAGAGTGACATAGGCTACTTTTTTCAGCGGAAAAACATATCATTCCCGTGGGAAAATCGAATATGTTGCAAAATTAAATTCAGCTAGGTGGCGCCACCGTGATTCTACAAGACGGACGACGGTACGATGGAAGAACACAGAAGGTCAGAATATCTGATTATTATGTCTTTTACCAAAATTAAGATAAAAATGTATGGATCTGTATTTTTCCACGCAGGACCGGGAAGAGCGATAAAAACATAAAATTCACCAGCTGATTTTCTTCAAACGTTTTGGTGCAACGTTCACAGAATAGGCGATAACCTCGTAGACGACATTAAGTAATCCGTTGATGCTCTGCCTACCCCGCAAGGGTTAGCAGCGTGATTATAAGTATGGATCAGAAATACTATCACCACCTGTCACGCCACCCTTAACTACTTAACAATGGTAGAAATAGTTCTTAGTAAGCCTTATTAATAAGCCTTTAGTAATATTTATTGAACGGAAATGAATACAGTTCTTATATGTGGTTATGAATGAATCGGTATTACAATAAGAAAAAATTGTGCAAAATTATAAGAAAAATATTTTTGAGAGTTCTTATTAACTAACGTATACATAATTTAAATTGATTCCGCTAGATGTCGTTACTAGGTTTTAAAACGCGGTAACGAAATGTTTCTGACATGTACTTAACTCCCGCCGTTGATCCGCGCGTCAACTTATAGTGCATACGGTACCTATACGCTTAAATTGTTTCTATTTCGTAGCTTATTCGACTACCTGCTTTCGATTTCGGTTGTTTGTTATTTGCTTTGTGATTTGGTTAAGGTTGAATGGATTTATATTGGCTTTATTTTGATTTGTGTATTTTCTTGGATCGGTTTTGTTGATTTGGTTGGTATTCCTTTATACATATTTAGACTCTGGCTTTGATTTTGATTTTGTTTATTTAGAATCGTGAATTGGTTTTCGTTGTTTTAGGTTGTTTAACAATATTTCAAAGAAATATTAATAGTATAGATAGTGTATACGGTACCTATACACTTACTTCTTTTTCGTTGGTTATATTTATATTGACTACTGCTTTCGATTTCGGTTTTCTGCGATTTGTTTTGTGATTTGGTTTGTTGATTCGATTTTTTGGCTATCGTTTTCGGATTCGTGTTGTGTCTTGAATAGGTTTTGTTGTTTTGATTTTAAAATTTTAAAAGGAATATTTATTCCTTTTAGATATTTTGTATTTGCTTTTAAAAAAATATTTAAAAGAAAATTTAATTCCTTTTAGGTATTTTAACGTTTTTATAAATAGGTTTTTTCTTTCATAATGCCTCGCAAACGTAAGTCCAGCCTTTCAAGAGTATCTTCTCAAAGACAAGCGAAAAGATTAGCTCGATCGCTAGAATCTTTAGAAGATGCTGAACTGAGAAGGCAAGAACAAGCAGAGCGTCAGGCTGCTTTAGAGCATCTGAGACACCTCTCAACGTCAGCAAAGGCGTCTTGAACAGACAGAGCGTCAGGTTGCTTTAAGAGCTTCCGAAACACCTTCAAAGTCAGGAAAGGCGTCTTGAACAGGCAGAGCGTCAAGCTACTTTAAGAGCTACTGAAACACCTGATCAAAGTCAGCAAAGGAGTCTTGAAAAGGAAGAGAGTAAATCTAATTTAAGAGCTACTGAAACACCTGCCCAAAGTCAGCAAAGGCTATTCGAACAAGCGGAACGTCAGGCCGCCTTTAAGACCGCGGAAACACCTGATGAAACTCAACACAGACTCATTGAGCAAGCTGAACGTCAATCTACTATAAGGGCATCTGAAACACCAGAACAGACACAGGCGCGAAGAGATGCAAATGCACAGCTCCAAGCTGAACGTCGACAAAATTTTCAAAGAAACAATTGGTCGGTTTTAATGACGCAGCATTCAATTATGATCCGTTGATTGATTATAAAAATCACAGGTTAGTTGTTATCGGACCGATGGAGAAGGCGTGTCGATTTTGCAGCGCTTTAAAATGGAAAGATGAGACCGCAGGCATGTGCTTTTCAATGGCAAAGTGTCTCTTCCGTTACTTGGGGAACAGAAGAACCTTTGAAAACTCTCTTTTATATGATGCTAATGAGTCACGGCGCTTTTAAACAGGATCCGACCTCATGCTTTCAAATGACGTCCTTCGGAGTTGACCGAGAAATAATAATGCCGGGATTTTCGCTCACATTTACGGTGTACAAGCAAATTTATCATAGAATAGGTTCACTTTTTCCAGCTGAAAACGAACAGCATAAATTTTACAAGTATATTTTATGGGTGACGAAGAAATTGAGGTAGACAGTCGCTGCCAATTTATCCAGGAGTTGAGAGAGACACAGTGTACAAAATTCAAAGATTCTTGCATGAACGTAACATTTTAGTCAAAACATTTAAAACTGCTTTAGAAAACCTACCTGAAGAGGATTATAAAGTCGTCATTCACGCAGATCGGACCCTCGAGGAGAGCATGAAAGGCGCTACAATGCACCTTTGATGAACGAAATAGCAGCCGTAATTAGTGGTGATCAATTTTCTTCACAAGAAATTGTCTTGCGAGCACGTGATGATACGTTGCAACGGGTAGCCGATACACAAGTTTTATGACGCTCTGCAATACCCATTGATTTATTGCAAAGGACAAGAGGGTTATCATTTTCAAATTCCACTCATTAACCCGGTCACAAAGGAGCCTACTCCGAACAAAAAAGTATCATGTATGGATTATTATGCGTATCATATGATGTTGCGAGAAAATGATTTTAACCTCTTAGCCCGGTGTAGACAATTATTTCATCAATTTTTGGTAGACATGTATGTGAAGGTAGAAAGTGAACGTCTCCGTTATATATCTTTAAATCAAAAAAAGCTGCGCGTTGAGAATTATATACATTTATAAGATGCAGTTTCTAGCGACGCCAATGTAAACCCCAGAGATTTAGGTAAAATGGTAATTCAAGGGAAAATTTTGGTAGAGGTGCAGTGCTTCATGTATTCAATTGAATGGCAAAAAAGAGGATAACCGCATGCCCACATTCTAATATGGCTTAAAGAGAAGTTGCGGCCCAGCCAAATAGACGACATAATAAGCGCCGAGATTCCGGATCCTGAGCAAGATAAAGAATTGTATGATACCATCGTCCGAAATATGATTCACGGTCCATGTGGAGCACGAAATTCAATAAAATGTACAATAAATTCCCTAAACAGCTATTAAAAGAAACAGTGCACAATGACAATGGCTACCCTTTATACAGACGCAGAGCTCCCGAAGATGGTGGCAGGAAAGTTACAATCAAATCTCGCTCTGGAGCGTTTGAAACCTTAGATAACAGCTGGATTGTCCCGTATTCGCCCATTCTATGTAAAATGTTTAATGCCCACATTAATGTAGAAGCATGTAGCTCTGTCCGCGCAATCAAGTATATCTGTAAGTACATAAATAAAGGAAGCGACCAAGCAATATTTAATCTCAGGAGTGAAGGTGAGGCAAATCCCGTTAATGAAGTACAGACCTTTCAAGCAGGGCGTTATGTCAGCAGTAACGAGGCAGCGTGGTGTCTCCTTGGCTTCCCTTTACACGAAAGGCACCCAACAGTTACTCACCTTGCTGTGCACTTAGAAAATGGAGAGCGTGTATATTTCACTGAAAGAAATTTCCAAGAAAGAATTGCATCACCGCCAAAAACTACACTAACAGCCTTCTTTCAACTTTGTCAAACCGACCCCTTTGCAAAAACGTTGTTATATTCTGAAGTCCCCCGCTATTATACTTGGAACACATCTAGGAAGGAGTGGAAACGCCGTATTCAAGGCGCGCCTGTTGCAAATTGGCCCGGTGTAAAGTCATCAGATGCCCTTGGTCGTGTGTATACCGTTCATGTAACTAATTTTGAATGTTTCTGTTTACGATTGCTGCTGCACCATGTTCGGGGTCCTACAGGATATAAAGACCTTAAAACTGTCAACGGTCAGGAATGCGCAACTTATAGAGAAGCATGTGAAGCTCTGCATCTTTTAGAAAACGATAATCACTGGATGAAACCATGGAGGAAGCTGCGCAGTGCCAGTCACCAGCCAAAATTATGGATCTTTATGCAACTCTCATATCATCTTGTGGGCTATCTAATGCACATAAATTGTGGGACAAATATAAAGAGTATATGGCGGAAGATATTTTGCGAAGGTTACAGCAGACACACGCGAACATGACATACAATGAACACATTTATAATGAAGCACTTGGAAAAATTGAAGATAAAGTAATGGCAATGGTAGGCAAAAAATTAAGCGACTTTGGAATGATAATCACCTCAGCGAACAACCGAAAATGTACTAAGTGATGAAATTATACGTGAAACAAACTACGATATACCAGCTTTGCAGCAGCAAGTAGCCGAATTTGTACCCCGCTTGCTTCCCGAACAAAAACGAGTTTTTGACAAAGTATTAGGACAAATTGAATCTGGAAATGGTGCACTTTTCTTTTAGATGCCCCTGGAGGAACTGGAAGACATTTTGTTAAATTTATTATTAGCGCAAGTACGGAAAGATAAAACATTGCTGTGGCCGTAGCTTCCTCCGGTATAGCCGCCACGCTGCTAAGTGGGGCCGCACTGCACATTCTGTTTTAAAACTCCTCTAAACCTAGCCAGGAAGAATCGCCGATCTGCAACTTTAGCAAAATAGTGCACGAGGTATAATGCTACGACAATGCAAACTTTTAGTGTGGACGAAAGTACAATGTCGCATAAAAAGCTGTAGAAGCACTAAATCGAAGGCTCCAGGATTTGCGCAGCAATACCGATGTAATGGGAGAAATGGTGGTTTTACTGGCTGGTGACTTTCGCCAAACTTTACCTGTCATTCAAAAGGACACACCTGCAGATGAAATTAAAGCATACCTCAAGTCGTCTTTTATGGAAGAAGGTTCACATTTAAAGCTGTATTTTTTATACGTATGCTACGCGATACTTTTATCAATTGTGAATCGATATTAATGACTGTTTTTATTAAATAGGTTATACTTCAGGGTGCTTCAATATGGGTTTAACTAAGAGAAAATTCCACCCTCAAAGTTGTATATATAATTGGGTATGAAATTTTCATTGTAACTATTTAGGCAACATTGAGATTGTGATATTCCTTAAACCATACAAAAGGGTAAAAAAATAACTTTTAATAAAAAAGAAAAAGAAAAAAATTATTTGTAGTTCTGTAGTCCGAGCTTTAATTATCTTGTACAATATGTATTAGCGCCATAGAGCAACACGAGCAACTGGTGGACCGAAGGAGAGTAGCCATACACAGGCGTTCCCCTCTGTCAAAGTATAAGTCCACGCGGTCCTATACATAATAAAACCAGTTGCAGCCGCATTGAGAACTAGACATAGTTTCCGGCTGAATTCACATCATACAAAAATGACGAAAAGTTTAGTTTTTTGATGCAAAAAGAGATCTATCACATGAAATATACAAAAAGATGGCGTTACCTTTCATGTATAAGTAATTTTTAATCACATTATTGCTATTTACTTGTTTTTAAACATACAAATTACAATAATAACGGTCGTGTTTTTTCGGATTGCTTGCCAACCCAGACCGCTCACCTAAGTAAGAATTTAAAATCCATACTTAATATTATAAATGCGAAAGTGTGTTTGTTTGTTGGTTTGTTTGTTTGTCTTCTTCACGTCGCAACAGAGCGTCGGCATGGCATGATTTTTGTATGGGGATAGTTCTGCGGTAGAGTGACATAGGCTACTTTTTTTCAGCGGAAAAACATATCATTCCTGTGGGAAAATCGAATATGTTGCAAAATTAAATTCAGCTAGGTGGCGCCACCGTGATCTCTACAAGACGGACGACGGTACGATGGAAGAACACAGAAGGTCAGAATATCTGATTATTATGTCTTTTTACCAAAATTAAGATAAAAATGTATGGATCTGTATTTTTCCACGCAGGACCGGGAAGAGAGCGATAAAAACATAAAATTCACCAGCTGATTTTCTTCAAACGTTTTGGTGCATCGTAATTCACAGAATAGGCGATAACCTCGTAGACGACATTAAGTAATCCGTTGATGCTCTGCGCTACCCCGCAAGGGTTACAGGCGTGATTATAAGTATGGATCAGAAATACTATCACCACCTGTCACGCTTTCACCCTTAACTATTACTTAACAATGGTAGAAATAGTTCTTAGTGTTTTATTGTAAGCCTTTAGTAATATTTATTGAACGGAAATGAATATAGTTCTTATATGTGGTTATGAATCGGTATTACAATAAGAAAATTGTGCAAAATTATAAAAAAATATTTTTGAGAGTTCTTATTAACTAACGTATACATAATTTAAATTGATTCCGCTAGATGTCGTTACTAGGTTTTAAAACGCGGTAACGAAATGTTTCTGACATGTACTTAACTCCCGCCGTTGATCCGCGCGTCAACTTATAGTGCATACGGTACCGCTTAAATTGTTTCTATTTCGTAGCTTATTCGACTACCTGCTTTCGATTTCGGTTGTTTGTTATTTGCTTTGTGATTTGGTTATGTTGAATGGATTTATATTGGCTTTTATTTTCGGATTTGTGTATTTTCTTGGATCGTTTTTGTTGATTTGGTTGGTATTCCTTTATACATATTTAGACTCTGGCTTTGATTTTGGATTTTGTTTATTTAGAATCGTGAATTGGTTTTCGTTGTTTTAGGTTGTTTAACAATATTTCAAAGAAATATTATTAGTATAGATAGTGTATACGGTACCTATACACTTACTTCTTTTTCGTTGGTTATATTTATATTGACTACTGCTTTCGATTTCGGTTTTCTGCGATTTGTTTTGTGATTTGGTTTGTTGATTCTGATTTTTTTATCGTTTTCGGATCTGTTGTGTCTTGAATAGGTTTTGTTGTTTTGATTTTAAAAAATATTTAAAAGGAATATTTATTCCTTTTAGATATTTTGTATTTGCTTTTAAAAAAATATTTAAAAGGAAATTTAATTCCTTTTAGGTATTTTAACGTTTTTTTATAAATAGGTTTTTTCTTACTTCATAATGCCTCGCAAACGTAAGTCCAGCCTTTCAAGAGTATCTTCTCAAAGACAAGCGAAAAGATTAGCTCGATCGCTAGAATCTTAGAAGATGCTGAACTGAGAAGGCAAGAACAAGCAGAGCGTCAGGCTGCTTTTAGAGCATCTGAGACACCTTCTCAACGTCAGCAAAGGCGTCTTGAACAGACAGAGCGTCAGCTGCTTTAAGAGCTTCCGAAACACCTTCTCAAAGTCAGGAAAGGCGTCTTGAACAGGCAGAGCGTCAAGCTACTTTAAGATACTGAAACACCTGATCAAAGTCAGCAAAGGAGTCTTGAACAGGCAGAGCGTCAATCTACTTTAAGAGCTACTGAAACACCTGCCCAAAGTCAAAGCTATTCGAACAAGCGGAACGTCAGGCCGCCTTTAAGAGCCTGTTAGATCTGGCACCACCACACATATCAATGCAGCAGCACAGGTCACAAGCCACGCATCGTCAACAACAATTGCAAAACGCAGCAGCAATTGATCCGTTGATTGAGGCAAATGATCGGCAGCGATTTTAAAATGGAAAGATGGACCGCAGGCATGTGCTTTTCCATGGCAAAGTGTCTCTTCCGTTACTTGGGAACCAGAAGAACCTTTGAAAACTTTTATATGATGCTAATGAGTCACGGCGCTTTTAAACAGGATCCGGACTCATGCTTTCAAATGACGTCCTTCGAGTTGACCGAGAAATAATAATGCCGGGATTTTCGCCTCACATTTACGGTGCAGGGCAAATTTATCATAGAATAGGTTCACTTTTTCCAGCTGAAAACGAACAGCATAAATTTTACAAGTATATTTTATGGGTGACGAAGAAATTGAGGTAGACAGTCGCTGCCAATTTATCCAGGAGTTGAGAGAGACAGGTACAAAATTCAAAGATTCTTGCATGAACGTAACATTTTAGTCAAAACATTTAAAACTGCTTTAGAAAACCTACCTGAAGAGGATTATAAAGTCGTCATTCACGCAGATCGGACCCTCGAGGAGAGCATGAAAGGCGCCACAATGCACCTTGATGAACGAAATAGCAGCCGTAATTAGTGGTGATCAATTTTCTTCACAAGAAATTGTCTTGCGAGCACGTGATGATACGTTGCAACGGGTAGCCGATACACAAGTTTTATGACGCTCTGCAATACCCATTGATTTATTGCAAAGGACAAGAGGGTTATTTTTCAAATTCCACTCATTAACCTGGTCACAAAGAGAGCCTACTCCGAACAAAAAGTATCATGTATGGATTATTATGTATCATATGATGTTGCGAGAAAATGATTTTAACCTCTTAGCCGGTGTAGACAATTATTTCATCAATTTTGGTAGACATGTATGTGAAGGTAGAAAGTGAACGTGTCCGTTATATATCTTTAATCAAAAGGCATGTTGAGAATTATATATTTACAAGATGCAGTTTCTAGCGACGCCAATAAACCCCAGAGATTTAGGTAAAATGGTAATTCAAAGGAAAAATTTTCGTAGAGGTGCAGTGCTTCATGTATTCAATTGAATGGCAAAAAGAGGATAACCGGCCCACATTCTAATATGGCTTAAAGAGGTTGCGGCCCAGCCAAATAGACGACATAATAAGCGCCGAGATTCCGGATCCTGAGCAAGATAAAGAATTGTATGATACCATCGTCCGAAATATGATTCACGGTCCATGTGGAGCACGAAATTCAATATCGCCATGTATGAATGAAGGAAAATGTACAAAAGAAATTCCCTAAACAGCTATTAAAAGAAACAGTGCACAATGACACACCCTTTATACAGACGCAGAGCTCCTGAAGATGGTAGGAAGTTACAATCAAATCTCGCTCTGGAGCATTTGAAACCTTAGATAACAGCTGGATTGTCCCGTATTCGCCCATTCTATGTAAAATGTTTAATGCCCACATTAATGTAGAAGCATGTAGCTCTGTCCGCGCAATCAAGTATATCTGGTACATAAACAAAGGAAGCGACCAATATTTAATCTCAGGAGTGAAGGTGAGGCAAATCCGTTAATGAAGTACAGACCTTTCAAGCAGGGCGTTATGTCAGCAGTAACGAGGCAGCGTGGTCTCCTTGGCTTCCCTTTACACGAAAGGCACCCAACAGTTACTCACCTTGCTGTGCACTTAGAAAATGGAGAGCGTGTATATTTCACTGAAAGAAATTTCCAAGAAAGAATTGCATCACCGCCAAAACTACACTAACAGCCTTCTTTCAACTTTGTCAAACCGACCCTTTGCAAAAACGTTGTTATATTCTGAAGTCCCCGCTATTATACTTGGAACACATCTAGGAAGGAGTGAAACGCTGTATTCAAGGCGCGCCTGTTGCAAATTGTGTAAAGTCATCAGATGCCCTTGTAGTGTGTATACCGTTCATGTAACTAATTTTGAATGTTTCTGTTTACGATTGCTGCTGCACCATGTTCGGGGTCCTACAGGATATAAAGACCTTAAAACTGTCAACGGTCAGGAATGCGCAACTTATAGAGAAGCATGTGAAGCTCTGCATCTTTTAGAAAACGATAATCACTGGATGAAACCATGGAGGAAGCAGTGCCAGTCACCAGCCAAAATTATGGATCTTTATGCAACTCTCATATCATCTTGTGGGCTATCTAATGCACATAAATGTGGGACAAATATAAAGAGTATATGGTGAAGATATTTGCATGAAGGTTACAGCAGACACGAACATGACATACAATGAACACATTTATAATGAAGCACTTGGAAAATTGAAGATAAAGTAATGGCAATGGTAGGCAAAAAATTGCGACTTTGGAATGATAAGCCTCAGCGAACAAAAAATGTACTAAGTGATGAAATTATACGTGAAACAAACTACGATATACCAGCTTTGCAGCAGCAAGCCGAATTTGTACCCTGCTTGCTTCCCGAACAAAACGAGTTTTTGACAAAGTATTAGGACAAATTGAATCTGAAATGGTGCACTTTTCTTTAGATGCCCCTGGAGGAACTGGAAGACATTTTGTTAAATTTATTATTAGCGCAAGTACGGAAAGATAAAAACATTGCTGTGGCCGTAGCCTCCGGTATAGCCGCCACGCTGCTAAGTGGGGCCGCACTGCACATTCTGTTTTAAAACTCCTCTAAACCTAGCCCAGGAAGAATCGCCGATCTGCAACTTTTAGCAAAATAGTGCACGAGGTATAATGCTACGACAATGCAAACTTTTAGTGTGGGACGAAAGTACAATGTCGCATAAAAAGCTGTAGAAGCACTAAATCGAAGGCTCCAGGATTTGCGCAGCAATACCGATGTAATGGGAGAAATGGTGGTTTTACTGGCTGGTGACTTTCGCCAAACTTTACCTGTCATTCAAAAGGACACACCTGCAGATGAAATTAAAGCATACCTCAAGTCGTCTTTTATGGAACAAGGTGACAAAATTCAGTTTAACTACGAATATGAGAGTATTTGTATAATGATATCAATGCTGGAAACTATGCTGACACACTATTAAAATTGGCGAGGGCGGTTGGAAATGGATGCTGAGGGCTGCGTTAAATTGACGAGAGATTTTGTAATTTAGTACAGAGTCATTCCGAATTAATTGCGAGCGTTTATTCAGATTTAACGAACAACATGCATGAAGACAAATGGTTATGTGAAAGGGCGATTCTTGCACCAAAAAATAAGAGCGTTAACAAAATAATTTCAGATATATTAAGCGAAGTAGTAGGAGAAATACAGAGTATTTGTCAGTACAACGTTACAGGTAGCGGGGGTCAACTTAGAAAAACCGTGCTTCTCTCATGGTCAGCTGTATGTAGCATGTTCAGTGTGTCAAATGCCCAGAATCTCCACATTCTTTCCCCGAATGGAAAAACATATAACATTGTGTACAGTAGCGTCTTAAAATAGTGTTCAGTTAGTTTTTTCCAAAATTCCCAATCAATTAATCAGAATTCCACAGATCTTCCTTTCAATTCAAATTTCCTATTTAGCTCAGTTTTTTTCAATTCCAAATGCTGCACCTCTGACGGACCTATTTAAGCTCAGTTTCCTTTCAACTCAGGCTGCATCTCTGACGGATCTTTTATTTGGCTCATTTCCTTTCAATTCAGATAACTGCATCTCAGACGAATCAATTTAGCTCAGTTTCTTTTCAAAAGTTTGCATCCCTGACGGATAGTTATGCTCAGTTTCTTTTATTAAAAAAATATCCCATTTCCATTTGGAATAAACAGGCTATTTTCATGCTTTCTATACGCTGCGTTTCAAAACATTTAAATAGGCTGACGAATCAATTTTGCTCAGTTTCCTTTTAATGGCTGCATCTCTGAAAAATCTATAAAACTCAGTTTTCTTTCAATTCAAAAAGCAATGGATAGTTCATTTCCCAGTGACCATGCGGGCGAAGCCGCGGGTAACAGCTAGTTGTTTTATATTTAGTTCATTGAAGTCGGCTTTTACTTTTATTAAAATTAATGTCTTATTATCTGTTTATTTTATACAAACATAAACTTTTTATATTATAACCTTTATAATAACACAATATCATATAACATTTCGTACTCTTATATTACGCTTCACTTTAAAGTTATGATCCCAAATCGTAATATGTTTAGAATGTGGTTGTCCGAGAATAATATTATACAAAAGCATGCGATGCCCGTAACTTGCAGTGGCGATAGGAAAATAAAAACTTTAAATAAAATTGTGTTCGAATTTTTTCTTAAAACTTTCCTTGTACAAGATTATACAAATTAGTATTTAAAAAAGTCCCCTTGGACTTTTTTCTGGTTTTTCCTGGACAGAGCTTTTTTCCGAACCAGTGATAAAGTAAAGGGTAAATGACTTTTTTAATGTATTTTTGTAATTTATGTGGAATGAAAACTATTACATTCTACACAATACAAACAATTATAAACAAAATTTTCCTAACACTTTATACCTTAGGTTTTTTATTATTCTTAGAATTTTGAATATATAAAGTTAAAATAAAATTCCATCGATATGTTAATTAAGTAACTTCGAATAATTTTTGGGTTTTAAGACGAGGCAAAAACTTGAATCTGAAATTAATTAGGTACTTCAGATCGTGTAATTAAACACATAATATTCAAGTCTTATTTAGTTGGGATGTCTGAGTTGTAGTGTGAGTGATATTACACATATTAAATATATCTGTATTTATACTTAAACTTAACTTAAATTAAACACCCCAATATATAAAATATATATAATATACTTTAATGGATTTTACTCGGATTTCGTTTGATATTACGCAAAGTAAAACCCTTACATAATATTTTGACATGCAGTAGTGAAATGTTTAGAAGTTTCATGCACAGCGCATCACGTGTTCGAATCTCGCACGGAACAACTACTTGCCTGCAAATAATTTTTCGGGTCTGATTGTTGGTCCATTGCATATTATATAAGTAAAAAGCCTCCACGATACAGAAAAAACATATTTAGTATAAATATTTTTTCTTTAATGTTTCAGATTTAATACGTCTTACTGCTGGTCACAGGCCTCCTCTCACTTCTGTGAAGTTATTATGTTGTATATTATAATATAGAAAAGCCAATAAATAATGCTCTTCCAACTTATTTTTTGCAGATTTTGCGATATATTTAATTATGCTGTCGCTTGACATCAAAGTTAATTTATTCCTCCTACGCTAATATTGCTTAATTAGACTTCTAAGACTTCGAAGTTTATATTTGGCGTAAGTCCGCATTTACCCCAGTTCATCTATACGAGTACATACAAATAAAATTGAAGTTTCTGTCAGTAATATTGAAATAAAAGCTTTTATTAAGCTCAAGTGGTTATTTGCATGCCATGAGGACATAAATAACCATTTTAACATTTTTGTCTCTCTGTCTGTTCGGGCTAATCTTCAGAATGGCTGAGCGAATTGTGATGAAACTTTACGAACAGATAGAGAGCAATGCCAGAACGGATCTAGGCTATATTTTTTTAAATGCTGCAAAATTTATTAAGAAAAACCAAAATTTTATAATATAAATGGTCTTAGATAATATTTAATCTAAATAATGCTATATTAATAGATCCTATCCCGGAGGAGCTGCTGGGTCGCTAGTACATTAATATTTTTCGTATATTATGCCTTTCGTTCTGATTATCCATGGTAAATCAGGGGCTTAGCATTCGTCGTGATTTTCATAGTACTCGAGCAACTTATATTGGAACCCTGCAAGCACTCGGTGGTAACATTGGTGGTGGTTTACATTGTTGTCCGGAAATAGTTCAGGAAGTCAGAAGTTTACAAGTGATAATAAAGTGTATGCTGTTCACCATAAAGGAATGATAAAAACAGTTTTATATAATAAATTAAAAAATAGTCTACAAAAACGGTAGCACATTAGAATAGTTTCGATAACAATGACAGAAGAACTTAGAAAAACATTCATAGATGAAGATTATTCAAGCAGGTTTTTTTATAGGATTAGGGTGACAAACGAGCACACAGTCCACCTGATGGTGAGTTGCTGTGCCCAGCAGATCAACGACGGGTAGCAGCTTCGATGGGTAACAGCTTTTAAGTCAGTCCGCCCGCCAAGAAGCGTGACTGTTAAGACAAATCCTCCCTACAACAGGAGAGGCCCAGCCTAGCTGTAAACTTTCACGACCTTATTATGTTGCAATAACAAGTAAAGTTCTAAATATGACCTGTTTCGAGTAATAAAACGTAAAAAAACGGCTAAAAAAATAACAGTTGCATTTAATATTTATTGCCCTGTTAGATAAAAATGTATGCAAAGACTCGTTTCTTAGTTTTTCTTCAATAAAGAAACTATGTTTAAATTGTAACAAAACAAGCTGAAAACTTATGCATCCGACTTTCATTGTATTCTTTCACAATGCGACTGTATGTCTGCTACTTGCAGGTCACGTTGTTTTCTTAGGAGGTTTGTTTTAAAATAGTAAGACTTGTTTCTAATGTTTCGTTTCTTTTAAAAAAAATGATGTGGATTTGTTCCAAGTTATTTTTATAATATTTAAAGCTTTTAACTACTAGACGGAGTGACGACCTGGTAAGATATGCTGAAGATATGATGGTGGCTCAGGACCGTGCTTTGTGGCATTCTATTGGGGTGGCCATGTTCAGCATTGAAAAAAATGATGATGATAATGAAAGATTTTTTAATTTTTAATTATATAATTAACCATTCCTTATTCTAAACTGACTTTTAACCCATATCCTAAAATAAAAAATTAGAACATATTATGTTTGATAAAAGATTCTAAGAGTAAGGATATTTAGCATAGTTGACAGCCGGGCTGGCAAACCTATTGACGCTAATCCTGGACGTCTCTTACGACACCCACGGGACAATTCAGGTAGTGGATATTTTACACCGCCACTACACAGTCGTTTCTACATAATTATAATTTATTTACTCATCATTACAGCCCTTCACAAGTCTGCTGCCGAACATAGGCCTCCCCCAAGGAATGCCACAAAGCACGGTCCTGAGCCACTTGCATCCATCAACTTCCTGCATGTCTTACCAGGTCGTCACTCCATCTAGTGGGGGGACGCCCTTAACTTCGTCTGCTAGTACGAGGCTGCCACTTGAGAACCTTTTTTCCCCATCCGTTGTCGGTTCTTCGAGCTATATTTGGCCGGCCCATTGCCACTTCAGCTTACTAATCCGTTGAGCTATGTCAGTCACTCTGGTTCTACTGCGGATATCCTCATTTCTAAGTTTATCACGCAGAGAAACTCCAAGCATAGGTCTCTACATAGCTCGCTGTGTGACCTTAAGCTTCCTCATCCAGCCAGCAGTGAAGGACTACGTCTCAGTTCCATAGGTCATCACTGGCAACACGCACTGGTTGTATAGTCTCGTTTTCAAGTTTTGAGGTATACCTGACGAAAAAATGTGCCACAATTTCCCGAACGCTGCCCAGCCGAGTTGAATCCGTCGATTGACCACTCGGTCAAAGTTGGACTTACTAAGTCGGACTATTTGTCCCAGGTAAACATACTCGTCAACAACTTCGAGCTTAGTGCTCCCAACAACTACCGGCATAGGTGTGAGATGGACATTAAACATGATTTTTGTTTTGTCCATGTTCCTCTTAAGACCTAACCGTTGGGAGGCACTATTGAGGTCATTGAGCATAGTGCTTAGATCATCTAGCGATTATGCCATAAAAACTATATCGTCGGCAAATCGAAGGTGAGTGATGTACTCGCTGATGTTAATATCGTATCCTTTACAAGCCAGTAGCTTCAAAACGTCTTCCAATGCAGCGGTGAAGCGTTTCGGGGATATAACGTCACCCTGTCTTCCACCTCTCTGCAGTTGAATAGGTTTCGTACTCTAGTTCTGTACTCAGATAGCCATCGTAGCCCTACTGTACAAACACTTCAGCACATCGATATACCGACAGTCAACTTGGCACCGCTGAAAGGACAGCACCACCCAAATTTATACAGAATCAAAGGTCAGTCCACATACGCCAGATATATTGGCAATTTGTACCCGGTCTTGTACAATTGAAGCAATTAGGTAGTATATTCTATGGTGCTAAAGCCTTTCCGAAAACGGGCTTGTTCGGGAGGCTGAAGGCGTTGAGTCTGCATGCGAGACGATTCGTAATGACTCTCGAAAACAGCACGTAGACGCGGCTCAAAAGGGAAATCAGTCTGTAGTTCATCAAGAGAGCGTTGTCGCCTTTCTTGAAGAAAAGGACCACCGCACTTCTGCTCCACGCCTCCAGTGTAGTGCCACCATGGAGGACGGAATTAAAGAGCTTCTGAAGGACTTCAAGTACCGGTTTTCCACCCGCTTTCAGAATATCCGCTGTAATTTAATCCTCGCCTGGGGCCTTGCCGTTTTTAAGGTGCTGGAAAGCCATTCTAATCTCGCTCAGACTGACGTCCGGAAAATCATCGGAATAGTGTCGGATAAGACTTGCTCTTGAATCGTTACTCACACTTGCGTGTGGCTCCAACGATGATGTGTACAGCTGCCCATAGAACCTCTCAATCTCACTCAAAATCTCATGTGTCCCGGAAATGACGCTGCCACATTCGGTCTCCAGCTTCGACAGTTGGCTCTTTCTGGCATACAGATCTCTAACAAAAACTTTGGAGCCCTGGTTACGCTCAATCGCTACTTCAATACGAGCAGTATTAAAATTACGTAGATCCCGCCCCATGCATTTAGAGATCTGTCTGTTCAGTTGCCTGTATGCTGTCAAATCTACTGAAGATTGCAGCTTCATTTCCCGTCCAACAGCCATGAGATTAAGAGTGTGATCGGATTTTTTGTGTTCTTCTGCAGCGGATCTTGCAAAACTTAGCTCCGACGGCATGGACAGTTTCCACGAGCTTGTCATTCATATCGTCCACTGCATTGCAATCTTCTAGGCACTGAAAATGGTTTTCTAACTCGAGCTGAAGGGATTAAGGACTTTGGATTAGAGCACGAGGGGGACGGAGTGTTGACTTCATTAGACGTGACATCTCCAACTTAATGTATAGGTTTAGTGTGCCTCTCACCAATCGGTGATTGCTGCCGGTTTTCACCCTCGCAATCACTGAGACATCACTGAACAGTTATCGTCTGGTCGTCAAAATGAAGTCAATCTCATTTTTTGTGGAACCGTCTTGGCTCAACCAGGTCTACTTTTTGTGGGGCCGCTTCTGGAAGAAAGAGTTCATCATAAAGAGTCCCTCTTTCTCCATGAAGTCGGCTTTGGGTTCCGTTGTCTTATTCCAAATTTCCCTACCTTCAGCTCACCGTTCTCTCTTGTGCCTAGTTTTGCGTTGAAGTCTCCCATTAACACCGTAGTGGGTTTTGGAGGAATGCATAGATATATCCTCATACATTTCCTCCACCTCCACATCGGAATGTACCGAGGTCGGTGGATTAACATGTCCTCCCCCTCTCTTTGGACCTCAGACAATCCTATAATATTCCAGCGCAACTTGTCTATCTCTTCTTCCAGCTCCAGGATCTCTCCTCGTCAGACCTCAGGGGTGGTACAGGCGTTGCCAAGACGACTCGTCTTATGTGGCAACCGAACCTCCACCGGAGATTTTAACACCCTGCCCCGCCGTTACCATCGTCCGCCAGCTGCCCAAGAAGCGGGACCGCCAGACCAAAATCTCTTCGTAACTTTTATCAGGGGATATATTGCCATAGTTGCCATGCTTGGCGAGCGGGTAGGCAACCGCAGTTTTTTATTGTTGTTTTGTTATCAAAAATTGCTGCTGCCCATTTCTGCCTCAGTTTCCTCTGTCGCCTCTTACAACACCCACGGCAAGATATGGGTCGTGGATATTCTTACACGCCATTACTACAGGACTTTTACTAACTAATTTAATTTATTTACTACTATAATATAATATTCTTATAGAATAAGGATGACAAACGGATAGTTTGTCACGAAATTCATCTAATGGTATGATACTTAGATATACATCACACGATTAAAGCGCAGTTGCAGTACTTTTTAACTGACTTCAAAAGGAGGAGGTTCTCATCTCATGTATATGTTTTTGTTTGTATGTTACGCGATATCTTCGTAGATTGTGAAGCAATTTTGATGATTCTTCTTTATTAAATATGATAATAAAATATGTTTTACCCCTAAGAGTAGCAACAATAACTTTTTTAGCAATTTGAAGTCTGTTTTATTTTTGTTAAAGTAATAATTATAACTTTTTGAACCTATGTAAATCAACTTAATTATTTAATGCGCAAATTCAAAATAATTTTATAAAATTCAACAGCCAGTGCTCGCCGAGACACTTTTAAGGATGGACGTATACGTTTCTTTATCTAAAATTTATACTAGGCTTAGTTCTAATTTGCTCAACATTGTGGAAAGTGGATAACGCTTTCATGCCCACAGACCGTACTATATGACGTCCTTAAAAAAAAATGTAAATGCGTCTTCATCCCCTGAAGAATATGAAAGAATGCCTTCCAATTAAAAGGGTCTCGGATCTTGTCACTCACTTTAGCAGCTGCAGTGTGGCTCCACCATATATCTCTTATGACTTACAAACGAGTTTACTCTTGAGGACTAAGATGAAATTATTTACAGCTTGTAATGATACTGCCGCTGGTAATGATTTTTTTTAATTCGATGGGGTTATATCGCATTTAATGTAGCTTATTTTAAATTTCCGACGTTTCAATTGCTTTTAAACACCTGTAGTCAAGAGGGAATTGAGACTATAACAAAGTAACTGACTGACAAAAAAAAAAATCAAATTTAATTTAGGGCCGACTTTTCTATCCTTAAATAAATTTTATTCTTTGGATATATAATCCAACATTTGCAACTTAAAAATTACAGCCATATAAACAAAATAGTTAATTTGTTTTATTTTTATTTTCTATATACCTACAATATTTTATTATATACAATATTAAAAACTATAATAAAAAAAAAACTAAAACTGGTAACTTTATTATCATACAGTCCCTCTCCGCGGTATCGTGCCAAGAACGCTGGCTGTGTTTCCCGCTGAATGGCTATACTTAGCCTTGAGCGAGAAAAGAACCAGTCCTTTATCTCCAGCAGCAAAGACCAGGATGGAGTTCCTTTATGAATTTCACCGCACGTGGACCGATAGTCTCTACAGCAAATGCCACAAATATGTAGTCATCAGAGACTCATATTTGCGTCACTTACTCAGTTCAGCTGCCTTGATGCCGCCTCGGCTCTAAATGAGGTACCCTGAGATGAGAGGCCGCCAAAGTTCACGCAAGTAGTATCCTACACTAGGTCTTTACCTCTCTCCGGGACCAATGTCATATTGTCGGGTCTCCTGCCATCGCATGGTCTCTAAATATTCCACAAGGCTCTAAAACCGAGGGAACATTTATAGAGACAAGAGCCCTTCGGATGACATCGTTCAAAGAACCGTGCCGTGAAAACCTACCAGCACTTTTCTTCAATTTTATTCAATTAGAGTATGATTTACATGATAAATAATTTTTATATGACGATAGAAAAACCCGTCTCATATGGGGAAATTTACATATAAATACAAGCGGCGCGGCTAGTTAAGTAATTAAAATCTTAATAACAATATTTTTTTATATTCATTAAAGAGATGCATAATAATGTTTCATTATGTTAATATTGACGATATATGAATGCCCGAAAATGATTTTGTTTTTCCATTATCTATCCCTCGAGAGTCAAATCTTGAACAATGTTATTTATTTGTCCGAATTGAGTGCTTGGAATATTAAAGTAAGTTTATGTTAGGATTCGTCTCACGTTACTAAACGGATTTCCGAATACTTGATTAAGCTCACGTGAACTGAAAGCAATAAACAAGAAACAAACTTTAGGAACGAGACGGAATGAAACTCATTGTTAAATAAATTGTATAACACAAACATTATAATTATGAACACTGCAACACACAAAATACACTGTTATACAATTAAATATTTTCTTAAGTCAACTAGAAAACTTATGCCTCTGTTTTGAAACGTTTACGCACGTATTCTTTGTTTATAGGTTTTAATTTCAGTCTATTTTTTTTATTGATGACATTTTGCATTTTGACTGATCAAAATTTTTCCATACTGTAGGCGCGTTTCCACTAGTGTGACATACATTGCGACACCGTATTGCCTATTTTACAGCAAATGTTTCTTTTCGGTGGATTGAATTTACTGCGAACTTGTGTGCGAGTATCCTTACAAATTGTGGAGTCGCGTCAAAGCACACACACTAGCTGTTCATTCCGCTGCCGGAGCGAAAATTTATTTCTTCGCGGTTTTTTATAGAATAAGGTGACAAACGAATACCCGTCCACCTGATTATAAGTGAATATGGGCCATAGACATCTACACATATCTCCGGTTAAGAATCAAATGCAGATGCGTTATCACCCTGAGGACTACGATGGAATGTCTCATTTCAGTAAAAAGGTCTCCGGTTCTCTACACCCCTATACAAAACACAACAGCATTAAGCTGTTACTTTGCGGTGGGCATTGTGAGATACTGTCTTTAATCGGTCGAGCAGACCCAGTGCTTAAAACCATAATGGTTATTTTGGTAATTATAGCTATAACTGGCTCTACCACGTGAAACTACCCATATTTTGCAACTAAATATTTTAAATAATTGCTTTATTTCATTATGGGTTGAACGAATGATACAGCTGTTGATTTTTTAAAAGTCATTGAAACTCACTCAAAAACATCGTTTTGCTCTTCTTTCGTATATAGACTGCACAATATGACACAATCATCAAAAGCAACACATTTTCAAACCCATCAATGATAATGACTGAAGGCGTAGCGCTCTCAGTGAACACGTTCGTTTATAAATATGCTGTACTATTCGCTTACAAAAGTTAGCACTGCTATGCCGGTGGAAACAGAGGTTAATGCATTTGCAGCTCAGTACGTGCACTGAATGTTCATAACAAAATGTATGTAAACAATTTGTGCGAATTCGGTACTATACCTATCCTGTATATTTACGCATGTACCCATACCGTATAGTCTCTTCAATACCAGTAATTATGATTAAACACTATCTAACTATTAACATGAAATGAAATGAAAACTCTATATTTTCCGATGTAAGAAATTAAAATTTCGTTTGTCAAATGTCAACATGCAAAGAGTATTGATGGTACATAATCACTACGTTTGTCAATATGTTTTATAATCTACTATCGTTTTCAAAATGAGGTTCTCTGTCTGGAGAACCATAGACTTAGGATATACTTACGCTATCCTAAGTCTAAGTGGGAGAACAAACCATAAACTTAGGAGTATATATCCCAAGTATGTGAATAAACTGGAAAGAAATTTTGGTAACTTTACTAATAAATAATAATATATTTTAGACTTGTTACTGGTTGCTGTCAATTACCACTGCAGCTTAGGTTTTCCTCATCAGCTCGTAAAGGTACACTTGTAGACAAGAGTTTTGGTATAGATAGGTAGTAATTAGATACTCTTTATGCGTAGTGACGACACCAGTACCAATCTACTTACACCTTGACACCGTCCTTTCTGGATGGATATTCCTTTAAACAGAATGGTTCTATCACAAACACTCTAAAGCCATGATATCATTCTGGAACTTTACATAAACTACAATTTACCATCACACTTATGGTACGAAATACGTTGATAGATTCTTTTTTCTACTCCCATATAATAAATAGAATGTCAACAATCAAGTGATAGCTTACAACATTTTGAAAACAGGTACCTCTTGTCATGTTGGGATATTATTAATGTTGATATTATTAGTGTAAGCAACTGTCGAAGTTGCAAGAAGATACCAACATGACACTGCTAAGTAGTGTCATGTTTCAATAGAAAATAATAAATAAATAAATTCAAAATACAAAGCCAAGTTCCGAAGAGAGAAAGGTCGACCGACCGGCAATGATTTATACGAACCAAATCGGGCTACTTTCGAACCCCCATAACTCAAAAAACTATTATACCTAAATACTTGTAATTTTACATGTCAATAAAGGCCCATTGAAAAATGAATAAACCTTTTATAGTTCTTGATTTATTAAGATCTATAAAGTGACATTCTTATCACACATTGAATCACTCATCAAAAACCTAAGCTACTTCTATTTTACTAAGAAGCTTGAAATTTGGCATCAAAGTCAGATCATAAATGAAAAGGAGCCAAGCTCAGAACCATCGACGTTCGAGTAAAATACTGGAGGTCACCAAGCAGCAGAAGCCGTAGGTAGCACTCAATGATATCGTAATAACTTATTAAAGTATTGGATTAATTTCTGAACGGTTTCAATAGGAAACATGATTATTTTGTCCATAATCAACTTTTATCAAGTTCACGTCAGTCAATTTATTAATTATTTCCTCCTGATTGGAAAGAGCTTAGATATTTTTTTATAAAATACCTAATACAGACAATCGAATTTAAAGATAGTAGTTAAAAATGTTTTATCTACTTTATTTTACATTGAATAAAACTATTTTACGGATTTTATCGCGTTTAATTTACTATTTTAATTCCGACGTTTCGGGTGCTTTTTATTTTTTTTTATTTTTCTTTAAAAACTCTGCTTCACAGAAAATCCAACACGCACACAAGGTTTAATTTTACATGCAAAAAATATTTTAAAAAATCATCCAATTATAATAAACGAGTTAATAGTTATCACTTATAAATTTATAATTAAAATAATAGTAATAAATTAAACAATTATGCAATATTAGTACTAAAATCTCAAGCCTATAGCAGCGCGTGTTGAGAAATTAAAATATGAAAATAACATAATAAAATATGAATATAAAAGAAAAGAAAAGGATACAGTCATACAATGTCAGGCTATGAAATATTTTGTCATATTAATTTACAATGCAATGTCAATAAAAGCATTACAATATATGTCCATAATTAAATTACATCTTAAATACAAATTAATAAATAGTACATTGTCAAACAAATTAAATTGTCAAATTATTAATTATCTTATTATCGATAATTTTACTAAAAGATTCAGCAGACGTCATACTGTTCGCAAATATATCAATTTCATCGTGTTGGAGTGAGTATGTCCCTATTAGTATCAATGCTCGATTTGTTGGTGCATAGGCTGCACGTTTGGTACGTGTAACTGGTCTGTCTAGGAGACGCAGCCCTGCGCGAGCCACCGTTACTCCATTATCACCTGCAGGTACCTGGGCACCAACAACCGATTCTCTCCACAACCGACTGGCAGTCTCTGTGGTGAATTATAAAAGATAGTACCTAATAGTTGACATCACCCTCCTAAACATTAAGGTTTCTAAATCAACCATACCCAAAACAAATAGGGAAGGATACAAATAAGGGTAGTAACCGCAGAATCTTCTTATAAAGCCAACGAGCAAATTTACGTTGTATTCTCTCTAACATGATAGTATACTTATTCTCATAAGGATTCCAGGCCGCAGCTGCATACTCCAGTTTACTCCGAACATACGCATTATACAAAGTTTTAGCCACCCTTATATCGTCAAAGTCAGCAGCAGTCCTCATCACAAAACCCAAAGTCTTACTAGCCGACTTGCAAATGGATGTCATATGATTGTGAAAATTTAATTTAGTATCTAATAATAAGCCCAAGTCAATTATGTCATATACTCTTACCATAGGCACGTCAAATAAGTTATAATTAATAATGATAGGATTCGGTTTTAATGCAGTAATAACCTTGCATTTAGTCTCATTAAGAGGAAGATGGTTCACTTTACTCCATTCCGATACCCTATCTATGTCCTGTTGAAGAGCCTGCATCAGCAGCACTGCCAATTCCCAAGCAATTTCAGATCATCTGCAATACAGGCACTTCGCAGATTTAACTTTGATAGGCAAGTCATTTATAAAACTCAAGAACAGTGTTGGGCAAGAGTACTACCTGACTCACACCAGATCTAGTAAAATAATAATCGATTCGTAACCACTTACTCTAACGAATTGACGACGATTATCCAAATAGCTAGCAAAAATTGAAGAAGCTTCGAGTAAAACCCAACTTAGCTAGCTTCTGTAACAGTATGTCATTACTCACCAGGTCAAAAGCCTTCCTAAAGTCGAAATATGCGGCATCTACCTGTCTTCTAGAATCCATCTCTGTACATACATAGTCAACGTGTTATCACAGGTTAGTATTCGAGCGATTTTCCGAAAACCATGTTGACTGTCATGCAAAATGTTATCTAACTGTTTTAATGTGAAAGTTCAATATGGTTTCAAATACTTCTCAGAACCGAAAGCACCGCTATAGGTCTAAAAGCAGAAACATCCTTTCCAGGTTCTCCCAAACAGGAGTCACCCTAGATATTTTCCACTGTTCTGATATTTAGCCTGTCTAAGAGACAGATTAAAATGAATAAGAGCGGTGATCTTAGAACTGGCACAACTTGACAAGAAAAGCAGGAATGCGGTCAGGACCCACCAGGATCGCGGCTTTAGGCGTTTTATTGCCAATCTAAAATCACTCGTCTACATACCTGACTGAGATGGGCACCATATTAACTTGTAAATTAGCCGCACTTTCGGCATCGGCATAATTTAATAGGGCTTTTCATCATGAAATACAGAGCAAAAGTATTCAGCAAAGGCATTAGCCGCATCTTGACCTGATACTTCTTTACCCATAACTATATGTCTCCTGTATGTCGTCTTTTATCACTTCCAAAATAATACCGGATCATCAATTATGCTTTTCTGTATCAAGTTAAGATGCTGCTGATATGCTTTGTCAATCAAATTTTAACCCTCCATCGATAAAAGTTAAATAGTTCTTTGTTAAATAATTTTCCTTCTTGCTTAAATCTCTTCAGATGGAAATATTTTTTTTGATATTTTCTATGATCTCAGGCGTGAACCATTTGGGATAGATATACTTGATGATTTAGAAAAAGCTTTTATTTGGTACATATAAATTAATAATTTCATTCAATTTGTTGTTAAAAAATCTACGGCTGCATTTACGTCTGTAAATCAGACCAATCTAATTCCGATAACGCTGCATACAGACCTGGAAAGTCCGCCTTACGCCAATTCCAATCAGCGATCCTATCCGAACTTCCATCTGTAAGCCTAAAGGACTTATTGTATGAGAGGTTGATTTTGACTTCCAACGAAGGTGATATTCATCTATTGGTACGAGTGGATCCAATCCAGGCAACACCTCAATTGGTTACGGTCATAGTCACTCAACACGAGATCTAATAGTCCATCAGTGAGTATTATATACATTATTATGTTGCTGTAGGTTACAGAAGTCACAAAAAATTTTAAATTGAGTTTAACATTAGTGCTACAAGAATTAAGATTAAAATCACCTAATATTAATACGTTCATATTTGAATACACAAAGCATCTCTATGCAAGTAAGAACATCAATATACTGATCATCACGATAATTTGGTGGTAGGTATACCACACAACATAAAAACTTTACATTTTGCAGCTTATAAGGGCTAATATTTCTTTATCGGGTGTCATACCGTCATATCTCGAGATCACACGTACTCGTAGCTATCACGCACAGCCAACAATACTCCTCCCCAACCAACGTCGCCTAACCTATCTCTACGAATCACAACATAATTAGAGGAAAAGTTCACCATCAGACACAGAGCTAGTCAAAACGTCTCAGTCAAGGCAATAATGTCAAAATGCTTGAGTCATATTGTTATGAAAAGTTTTATTTTTGAGCGCAAACCACGAACATTTTGATATAACAGAGTTGTTTTCGTAAACCGTTGGCGCCTATTGCTGCGTAATATGTTCTTTGGCACGAAAGTTCCGCGCCAAGGTTTAACATAAATATCCTCTGCCCAATGCGCCGGTGACATGACACTTTCAGCTTGCCTGGCCGGAACTCCCAGCTTAAATGACGAGTATCGTCCACGTGATTTCAACGCTTCCACCGTGCAAACATCACTTCCACATATAGAGGGATGAGCCCGCACTTGTTCGACGGTTGTACCCTCCTGAACATAATACAAGTGCACGTACCTCCATCTCTCTGCTGCGCGCAGAGATAACACCTGGCGCTGCAGTACTGAAGCACCTAGGTAACGAAGCTCTCAACCTTTTAGTCTTTTAACTTCCACCCATTCCCTGCCTGGTCCACATTACAGGCATTGTCATTCATGGCGGCACTAGTTGATTGATCGACCCTCGGCTCTCAGGAGTAACAGCTGCCGCAGTGGAGACCAATAATATCTTTCTTGGCATTACTCCATTTTTGTTGGCTAATTGGGGTATTGGTGGGGGCTAGCGGATGGACTGTGGGTAATGATGCAGTTGTACTAGTCTCCTCGCTGCTGTTTTTATATTGGGTCGATTTAGTCATGATCTCAATTTTATTCTCTAATTCAATAATTCTACCTGTTAACCCAGTCATCATATTACGAAGTTCTGTATTAAACGTGAGAAATTGTTCACTAATCAAATTACTAATTTTAGTAGTCAAACTTTTTCAAAACTCTCCATCTCTTTTAATTCATGCACAACAGAAACCCGGATTTCTTCCAGCAGTACCGTGTTGTCTAGAAGATAGTGGTGGTGCATGGCGAGCCCCAGTACGAATAGTTACATTGTCCGGGCTATTCATAGATACATCAGGGCAATCATTTACAATAGTCATATCATGTTAATTGTTGACGAACAGGTGTGTGCGAGTTATCACTTTGGGTATTTTACAACGGCATTCAACGCAAATCCAAGAGGTTTTCAAATCAGGGAAAGCGTTGCGTACATCTGTGCAGTTAAAATTGCACATAAAAGTCAAAATACTGTTTACATTTGACACATCTTATAAACAAGTTACCTTCGACAATTAGTTCGCGACATCCCGCGCAATTAACTCTTTAGGCGACATTGTAATACAGATGACAGTCACTTGCTGCGTGAACGCTGGTCGTAGATACGATGACTCACTTCAATGGGCGACTCAAGTTACGCGTAAGAACACAGCAGTTATTCAAATTTTTGAAATATTTTCATTTATAACATGAAATATTTCACAGATTTTGATTTTGATTGTACCACTAGTGAGCTTGTTTTAAAAGCTAAAGGGTAATATCGTTTTAACACTAAACGTCAACTTTAAACAACTAATTAAGATCAATTATTACGGAGCAGAATAAAACATATGTTAACCGGCCGGTGTCGCGCGAGATAATTGACGGTGCAGAATAATGTAACAAAGAAAATAGTAATTCTACAAATAGTAAGTGCCGACGTTATCTTTGTTTCATAATATGTCCCATCCTAAATATTTAGATTGAGTATAATATCTTCGCGTGAGAATGTAAGTTTCACGTTGGATGCCACACCGATGCTCAAAAGCTGGCCCGAGTGGAATGGTGCTATGACATGAATACTAATTTTGAAGCAGGCTCGTCTCGGCGTATTTACGAAATTATTATAGGTGATGAAAATCTAATTTATTAATACGACCCAGAAAAAAGGTGTTCGATCACATATTCAACGGTTTGGCTATTTCAAAATGAACAAACTCCTACCAAAGTGAAGCAATCGAGACGCGCAGAGAAGATTTTGATCGCTAGCTCTTGTTAGCGCTCAAGTGTTCGAAACGAGGGACTTCTTAGACAGCACACCGGTTACGCTTTGGGCTTTCCATCCTTTCTTCCCTAAATTGGCACCGTGTGACGTTTTTCCCAAAAAAAAAAAAACAATTTTAAACTACTTTTTACTTATTTTTTTAATATTGAACTTTATTTCCGTACTTCAAATCTATAGCGGTTACAATATAAAATCTAATACAAGAATTTCAATTCGTGAGCAATATAAGTGAAATTTACGTATGTATTTTGGCTCCCATAGACAAGCTTACAATTGCAAGTTCCGTCCGCTATCTAACACGTACGAGCTTCAACGATATTGGTTACAATATCGAAACATAAGCAACGTAGTATGTATGTACGTATGTATGTTTAGAATGGACTAAAAATTATATGTCACAAACTTTAGGTTACTTAAGCTTAAAAAAATATCCTTAATTCGACTCCCGGTGCCAGCCACTATGGAAAATCGCAATTTTAAGTTTAGGTTTACCACTTTCTCAGAAGTGAAGGAAAATATCGCAAAACCTCCACGTTTAAGATAAAGGATGTAAAAAATTCGAAGACATGTCATATTTTTATCAGTTTTGTATCCCATTCAAAATAAAAAGAGACCTATAGACCTATATCCACTAGTTGAACATCTGTTTATTTTACTTTTTATAAGATTAAAGTGCAAAAGGAACTAACGACTAACTAGTCAACCTGCTAAGTGGCTACTGTTACTCATGCACACCTGCAACCAACTCCGAACAAATAAGTCTACAGATACATTGTCACCTTCGAGGACTAAGATGTACTGACACTGTATACATTTCAGACTAGTGAACACACTCGCCTCTCATCGTTAACGTAACGGTCACGGGAACACTTTTGCAGTCACTTACAGTCTAATATACGCCCATTTAAGACTCTTTCTTGGGAAGGTAAAACTTCATCCTTTATTCCTCTTAGCAAAGCAAACCTTTCTATATTCAACAACGCCCATCTGCGCAATGCACTGGACCGGAAACTCCCGTATCCACCATGTGAAGGTCATAGGGCCATGTATACGATGATTACTAGGGATCACTAGCCATCCTGTCCTCAATAAATAATGTTACCTGCTTTTTTTCACTTTGATAGTACACATTTAATTTTTCAAAATTTTTTAAACTTTTTTATTGTTTTATCACAATTCCTCTGATATCTACGATATTTGTTAAATAAGTATAAATTGCAGATAAGAAACCTAGATACTAAAAATTATTTTTACTACAATTTCACTGCGCTCAAACAGACCACTGCAACGTTAGAGCGCGTTATCTAACCCAAACGGTCGAGCGACGAATTCCCAATGTCCGTACCTACATACCGCTTTAAAATTAAACGGTTAAACGAGACACATTAAAGAAGATATAGCTGAAATAGTACTAAATGTGACACAATTTTGTGCACATTAGATATTTTATTAAAACACAAACTTAAACAACACGCATTGATCATAAGCTGTGATGATCTTGGTGAGAATAATAGGTCAATCATGAAATTATTGTATTATCATCGGTTCTTAATAGATACGTCTGCAAATTTTGACTATTCAGACGTCTGAAAGTGGGTGAAAAATGAATAATAAGATTCCATTGCATTCATACATATACATACATATAGACCAAGCTTATTATAAAAGCTTGATTAAAAAAAACTTTCTATAGTTTTAATAGCGTGTACTCGCCGACAAACTACAGTTTAACGAGATAATTCCTTTGTGTGTACTTAATTTTGTTGGAATAAATAAGTAAAAAAAATCTTTCATACAAGCATTTTTAATTAATATATACTGTACATCATTCTAATCAGAAAATCCGAAATTCTTTCACTAAACATAAACAAACATAAAAATGTAAAGTTATGCCAAATTGCAAATCAATATCAATACTAATTCAGCCATAGACTTTCCATAGGCTGTTATGATGAATAATGACACTAATGATGTTGACTAAAGAAAAGTCTCCGCGAACAAACATATACATAAAAAAAAATCATAATTCATAATTCATTTATTGCATGTCATTTCGGCTGTGCTATGTTATATTATTATTTTATTCGATATATTCGTCAATTGTTAAGCAATTTAAATGTTTTTTTTAATTGATAGTATGGATGAAAAATACGGAATGAACTTTTTAATGTCACTATTTAGTCGACATTCTAGTTCTTACCTGGAGCTTGTCATATTTCTTTTCCACTCAAAAGTGTCAAATATTTAAAATTAAAAATTGTCTAAACCGACTTAAAAAAATATAGAAAAAATTTTTTAATAGATTCTAAAGTAGGGCTTTAACCCTTTAATGCAGAAAATAAAAGTTATGTAAACATGTTTTTTCTGTTTAATTGCATTAATGTTGACTAATTATAGCCAAAAAATAGAAATTATTATTATTATTGTATACTTTATCAATATCGTATGTTAAAATACTCAACATTGCGCGACATATTGGAACATTACCTAATAAATTGAGCGTTGAGTATTTTCAACATTGCCCTGTAAAGGTAGTTTACTAATATATTAAAATAAAGAACAAACTATAGAGAAAATCAAATAAAGTTTTATTTCTTATTAATTAATCATAGAATAAGCTAGACACAGCCTTAGTAGAAAAATCAAATTCACATATTATTACTAACATGGTAATTATAAAACAGTTTCTCTTACTAACTAGACACAGCCTGAGGATACATTTTGAGCAAGTAATATTTGTACCCATTTTACAGTATTTGCACCTGTCCATACGACACAAACATGGGTAAATGTCCATTGTTGTCATATCGTACAGCATCAGTCGGTCTTGGAGCAGCTGGAGTAATTATTTTTTTAGGAGGATCGTTTTCCTGACTCACTGTCACCCTCGTTCTGTTTTTATGTAAAAGCTCAGATACTATCTGTATCCGAAATTTTTTGAGAGGTAAACGGTCTTTAGGATCAGCATGATCTCTCCTATGTAATAACCAAGCATTGTTGACGCAAATATCAGAGATTGTGCATGGTCATGTACCACCTCTTAGTTTTAAAGTTTGAACGGTATAGAGCGATAAGCATGTCCGCCAAGTCTACGCCCCATATGGGCATTATATTGCTTCACAATCTGAGGACAATTGACCTCCACCCTAGATTCTGTATCTTTGGAATACCTTTGAATCTTTCCCATTGGATGGGAATCGACGAATGAACTAGCCAATGTCACCGGCTTATTGTCATACCATCTGACAACAGCAAGTTTCGTGTCATTGCAGACGATCTGGGAGCTTGCACCCCGTCCTTTTTTTGCGAGAACTTTATCTGCTAGTAGTTTATTTTGACAACCTCTCAAACGATTACTTTTATGGTACCAAGACTAAAATACCGTATTCTTGACGTAATGACGTAAAGAAATTGTCAAAATATACGACTGCAGGTTTATCCTCAATGGTCTTGCAAAGTGCTAGCACAACTTTTGCTCCAAGACCGAGGCTCTCCTCGTATTCAGTAAAAGAATGATTTCTAAACGTGTCTTCTTCACCATAAGGAATGAAATCATACACTAAACCAGAGACGCCTGCTCGACGAATAACTTCATCCCCATTTTTTGGTTTTTAGGTAGATATTGGCGCCTACTTCCGCTCTTGTCCCTTTGTGGGACCATCATTTCGTCGACGCTGTAGCGTTGTTCCTCCTTCATTTTTAAGCAATTAAGCCTAATTTTTTCAATAATTGGTCGAACTTTGTAGTAACGGTCGTCGTTAATGTTGCTGTTGTCGGCGAAATGTAAATATTTCCTTATTTTCTCATACTTTTTTAAAGGCATGATATCAGCGACAGCTGGATATCGCAAAAATCGACTCCAATAATCTCTGTAAGGGGCATTTTCACTACCCCCATAATGAGTGTAATCGCTATGAAATCTTTCACATCATCGTTTGTTATATTTATAGATCTCGAATCGGTTTGAACTGAATATAAGTTTGTCTGTTCTACTATTAATTCGAATATGTCATTTGAAAAAAAGTCAGTGAAATAATCTAAGATTGAATGATGTGGATCGGGTGAGAAATCGTGTTTCAGTGGTTCAAATATAGCTGCGTACTGTAGTTTTCCTGCTCTGAATTTGAATGATAGAGGTTTTCTTACAAACTTCTTTACTTTTTTGCCGCTGGGTGTTTGGGTTTTGTGTTCTGTCGTCGCTTTGAACGTGTATTAGGTGCTGCTGGAGACATGTTAGGTGATAATACTGATGAGACCGAATTCAGTGTGAATGGGAGCGGCTGATTTGACGGGCCTGGTGAAAACATTTGGTTAATTAAAGGAGACAAGGAATTGTTGGTATGTGGAGTATGGAATCATTCATTATATCTTGTGGCATCGACGCAGACGAAATCGGAGTTTGGACTTCAGAACATGGTACTTCAGGTATGTTGCAATCATTTTGTTGAGGCGGAGTTGGCGATGGAGCGTCGTCGGACGAAATTTTCTTTGGAATTGGGTAAGTATGACTTGCTTTCATTTTGTAGCTGTAGTGGCCTAGGTGATGGCGTCGCAGGATCTCATCTTCGGAATGTGAATCTAAGCTTAAGTCATCAATTTCAGAGGATAAGAACGTGGTTCAGATGATTCGTAGTTGTGTTCTGAGTCAGATGATTGTTGTTTTTCGGTTTTGTGTAATTATTGATTATAACTTCATCTTCAGATGTGCTGCTGTCATCGGAGGGTGCTTTTGCGGGAGGCCAAAGCATAATTTTTTTGCGTGCGTTGCCATTTAAGCATTTTCTGAAGCAAAATAACACAAAAACGTAGGGCATCAAAACCAAAGCGAAAAATGAACAATAATAGGGTCTCAGATAAGAGGAATAAATGTTAGTACACGCGCAATGTTGAATATACTCATCATGTTAAGTTATAGGACAAAACCTAAAGCATTTCGCAATGTTGAAAATACTCAACATAGAAAAATCAGGTGAATAATAGTAACATTCGCATTGTTGAGTATATTCAACATTCAACAAACCATCAAACACATACTAAACCACAATATTTTCAGGCTTTTTCATTACGTGCATAAAATAATAATTTAAAATTGAAATGCAAGGCAATAATAGGTATCAATATGATTTAAATTGCTAATAATAAATTTTATTTACCTTAGGTCCAAACGGTGCAGATGAACGTGATGCCATTTTGCCGCCACTGTCAAAATCTGACGTTTGTGACACACAACTTTCTTTTACGAGTTGCGTTTCGTTTCACCTTTTTTCAAAGTAAAATATTTTTCTACGCGTTCAAGTTTTCATACAGGATTTATTTATTTCGAATGTTGAGTATTCTCAACTTTACGAATTAAAGGGTTAATATAAAGTTGTTACAACATATTTACATAGCACGAAGTGAGTATATTATACATTTTAGATATTTCCACTAAGCCAAGCATTGGTTGATAAAGACCACTTAAAGATAAACCGAAACACCATATAGATTTCAAAATCAATCAAAATAAAAATGTCCTCCAAACCGTATTTCGGTCACGGCCGACAGTCTCAACGAAGATTAGCCATCTGCGCAGGACAAGTGTACTCTCTACTCTCTCTCTTCCAAAGCCTGATGGGACAATGATCAGATACGACCAAAGAAAGATCATGCATAGGACCAACGGCTTTACGTACTTTCCGAGACATAGGGTGAAACACCGCCAAATTCCTGAATCCGGCCTACTGGTGAGAATCTCTTGAGAGAAAAACCCAATAACTGATTTTTTTTCAACCCGGGATTCGAACCCGGGACCTCATGGTCAGTAATCGCATTTACGACCACTAGTCCAACAAGGCAGTCAAGTTAAGAGTGATATTTGTATATATTAAAGTCCTGAGAGGTGAAAACGCATCTGTAGTCTTCTTTGTTTAAAGTAGGTTGCGGGTGACAAGGGGCTGCTACTTACAATCAGTTGGACTGTAAGTTCGTTTGTCACTTCAATTAATTTTAAAAAAAAAACTTAATTAAAGTTTACACCAACTATATACAACAATAAGCCTTCTTTGTTCATGGATTGCAGTAGCCACTTACCATTTGGTGATTTGTACGTTTTTTTGTTATTTTAACTTTATAAAAAAAGATATTTATTACACGTTTCCGATAGGTAACGGTGTAATAGTAGGAAAGTGCGATATTTTATTCGGGATGGCTTTTGTTGTTTCGGTCCCGCAGCTTATGTTTGTTTGCATGAAAATAACGAGTCAATCATTTGTCTACACTCTCTACAGATATTATATTCAGTTGTTAAAAGGATCCGGTGTATTGTATATGTCAAGGAGTTCATATTTGCTGCTCCATTAAAAGTCTTTTGCCTTATTAGTTTGTGTATGAATTTTTTTATACTAAGAGGTCGTTGAAGTAGACGACGACCCGTTCACCAAGCGGATTCACCCACCAGTACGTACAGGGAGTGTTTATGTGTATCTGTGCACCCATTATGTCAAAAATACGAAAGAACCTATTAAGAAATATCAGCGAGAGTATGTTGTGGCCTGCGGTGTTCCTTAGGCCACCTTAAAGCCGCGAAAATTTATATAATTCTAGCAATCCGCTCCGGCTTCGCACAGGTGATTTCTGGATCTTGACAACAGCGCCATCTACTGGGTCCAAACGTCAAAATCTAAACCATCTAGGTACCCATTGAAACACACACAAAAATGTTCATCGAAATCGTTCGAGCCGTTTTTGAGTTTTAGCGAGACTAACGGACAGCAATTAATTTTTTTATAATATACATAAAAATATAAATTGTAATGCAGTGGTGCATGGGTGTAGGATTTTTTTTATAGGATAAGGGTGACAAACGAGGACCACCTGATGGGTGGTTGCTGTGGCCCATAGATCGTCTTTCCTCGATGACGAATCAAAATGCAGATGCGTTGTGACCGTAAGGACTAAGATGGAATGCCTCGTTTCCAAACGGGTCTCCGGTTCTCTACACTCACCATACGAAACATAGCAGCGTTAAGCTACTATTTTACGCTGGTATTCTGTGAGAGCGTGGTCCTTCCCCGGTCGAGCTAACCCATTCGTGCTACAACTATACCAGTAATATAGCTGCAGCATGGCTCTACCACGTAAAATATCCTCTACGCCTACTGGTGGGTAAGGTTGGTACGCATCGTTACACATTATCTAATCTATTAGCAATATTGCAGAAAATGCAATCTCGCTTTTCTGGTATGATTGTATTCTCTACTTCGTAAATACAACAAAAAGTCTTTATATGTATGATATACAGGCTTCTTACGATAATTCCCTTACCACTTATCACGTCATGGGTAATAACTAGAATAAAATACAACATTACATCTGCATTGGTCGGCTTAATAGTGCTAAGATTAAATAAGAATAAATCTCTTTTAAAACATCTAAGATAAAAAAAAAATACTTACGTTTTTTTGAATCTGTATTCAGTTCATGTTGTGTTGTTGACTCTGTCATAAACCTGAAAATAGAAAATTAATAATTTAATATAGAAAAATTAAAAAATATTTCGTAGATATGAGAATTCTGCCAACACGCATTGGGGCAGCGAGGCGGACATTTTTTTTTGTACTAAAAACCCTCCCAGAAATGAAAGCAAGCCAATGCCACGTCGTGGAAAGTGTATAGGCCGTGATTTTACTAGATTCAATTGTAAAAGTTCACGAAAAATACTTTTTTTCAAGTAACAAAATATTTTTTCTTAGAAATCATTTTAAATAAATACAATTTTAAATTGCTTTATATTTAGTATATAAGTAATATTGATTTGGTCGCCAATTTCATGTTCCTTGATAAGTGAGGTATATCAAACAAGTAAGACAATAGACAAGTGGTTAACAACAGACATTAAGGATAGCAACTCAAGTCATCTCTCCACTTAAGTTAAACCTGTTTAGAGTTGGTTTCCGAAAATAATGTAATGGAAACTCGAGTTTACGCAATTAACTAATGATTCACTGGTGGTAATCTATTTGACGATATCTATTGCAAAATAGAACAGAAACGAAGCAATATTTATACTATTAAAAGATATCAGTGTAGTGGTGGCGTAAGAATATCCACTACTATCCCGTGGGTGTCTTAAGTGGAGAAATAAGGAAACTGAAACAAGAGACGGATAGCAACATATTCCTGATAACAACTCTCTCATATTACAAAATTGCGGTTGCTAACTTGCCTGTCATGTGTAGCTATATAGCAAAATTCCCGCCTTAAAGGCAGAGGAGAAGACTATCAGCAGTGTCCATTTGATGGGCTATAACAAATAACGAATAAAAAATATATAATGAATTTTAACTTCATACGTAATATATTTTCTATATTATGCTATATTTGTTGTTGTAATATAATTATAATAAATATATATTGAAGAATGGGAACCTGATGGTGGTCTAAAATAATCATCACTCCATTCTTATGGCTTGATGTTGAAGTTCGGAAGAAATAGAAGATTTTCTAGCTATAAGCATAATGATTATACAAAACAAACAAATTAAGCTTCAAGGTTAAAACAGTAATTAAAAAGACCTACTACGCAAAAAGTTTACTGAAAAATATAGTCACTTCCACTATTATAACGAATCTAACGACACCTCTTATATTAAAATCCATCAAGTCGTTTAGGCTACAGCATGTGCAAAATAGCCATACACATACGAGTACATACTCTCGAAAAATATTACCCTCCTTCTGGGCAAATCGGATAAAAATTACTGTTGTATGAATTTAGTGATTCTAATTGCTTGACTTTCATTATCAGTTAGGTTATAATTACTTTTATCCACTGAAACGTCCGTGGATACTACGCTATCCAAAACAAAAGTAGCGTTGTACGTCCTGGATAGTGGATAATTTTTATCTTGCGATTGAAAAATCAGCCTTAAAAGAAATAAGAAACAAAAGGAAAGAAAAAGGTTTTAAGAATGACGGGAAAGATTTCGAGGAGGACTATTTATTTACAAGAAAGACTTCTTATTCGCGATGTTCGAGTCAGCAATGTTAAATAGTTGTGTAACGATCCACTAAAGTGATAGTAGCCATGTTGTACCCTGACTGCACCTTAACGGGCAGGCGCGTGAATTTATGAAGGACGGGACTCAGGAAGCCTCTTCACTTGCGCCGTCAAGTTTTATGAAATATTCTCCGAAAATATGACCGGAGTTGGGATTATGGAGGAACTCTTAAGCGTTTGAATAAATCATTTGGGTGCAGTTTGTACTCAATGATTTAGCGAACTATTGCTCGGCATTAAATTTCAATATTTTTACTACGCAACCTCATAATATTAGTTTGAACGCTTAAAATAGTGCAATTTAAATATCAAAATAATCACTTATAATTTAAATTATATGTATAATATGTAGTATTTAGTAATATTATATATAGTCAGCCAAAGGCCAATGCTGTCATTTTATACGGCCCAAGCTATTTAAAATTAAGTATATTATTTCAGTTACTTTTTGAAATTTTACGATCCATCATTGTTGACCTATAATTGTTGATTTTTTCATAAATTATATTAATTATATTCCATATCTGTCTCTTTCCTTTGCCTTTTAGTGAAAACAGAAGAACAACTTTAAGCAGTTCTTAAATTAACATCGATTTTATGAGCAAGGCCGTTTAGATCAATAACTTGAATTGAAATTAAAAAACCACTGAAACAAAAAAGAGCTGTAATCTTCAAACGGCTGAAAGATTTCTTCAATCATAGCCAGATACATAGATACACACGTTAATCATAATATAACACCCATCTGTTTTGCGTCGTTAAAATAAAATGTTTCATAAAAATTTATTTTTATTTAAGTTTTGTTATTTCACCTTTAAATGTTCACTGTATTACCAAAATTTTTGTGGTGACACTATAGTTGGCGCTAAACCAAAAGTTATTGTATTTTAATATATCTAAACTATAAATGTAAGAAATAAACAGTATTATTATATTTATATTCGTAATTTCGTTTGCCGTGTGGTGGCGCAAGAGAACCCGTGTCCGTCCTCATTTCGTCCTGTCGGTGTCGTAAGAGGCGACTTTGGGAAATGTCAGGAATATTTTTGTTTTCGATAGGCGAAGAATTATCTCGTTTATGTCAGACGTAAAAACCCAGGTCAGCTACGGGCAGCAGTGTCAAAGGTACGACACTCTAGCGTTGCGGTCGTCAATTCGCCTACCAAGTGTAACGGTTAATACAATTATATAACGGAGAGATCCATGTTCAGCAATGGATGTTAACGCACCGTTAAAGAAAAAGAAATTTACATTCGAGTCGATAATTGCAGATAGAGCTTTGATAGTTGGCATATGCCAGAACATAACAGCGACGAACACGAAGAACGACCAAAATGATTACTAACAATGTTATTAACATTACTTAAATAAAACACATTTCATCCATTAAATCCTATAAATGTCCACTGCTGAACATAACCTACCCTTGGCGGCGAGTTGTGATAATTTTTGTTGTTAACAGAAAGATGCTGCCCATCTCTTGTTTTAGTTTCTCTCTGTCACCTCTTACGACGCCCACAAGACGATATGGGGTAGTGAATATTCTAACGCCGTCACTACAAAATACATAAACTTTTCAAAAATCAATTTCGATTGATCGATTCAGTAAATACGTGCAAATATTTAAAACTAAAATGTATGTTCGTTCACATAGTGAAAGTTTACTTAAGGCTTCATCTTTAGTCTGCTTTCGCAGCTATATGGCTACAGCAAGGAAGAAAGCGGCGAGGGTTAAGTTGAGAATTTGCATAATCTGGTTTTAGAAGTAGGGCAACAACTGGGAATCAGCGCTGTTTTGACTTCAGCGACGTATAGTGAGTTGGGAGAATATAATTTGAATGACTTTAAATTTTTAGCTGACTTCAAAACAGGAGAACATTGTCTCAGTTCGACTACATGCTTTTGAAGTGAAAAGTCCTTAGAATTATTGTGATTTGAAATTCAATGAAACGAAAAAGCGACACTCAAAAGAGACAAACATATACACATCTATAGGATCTAGCCTGGGATATAATTGGATATAATACTGTATACAGTGTTTCCTATTATCTCGGTCATCTCTTTTGCAGTGATTCAGCCTGCAATATGTAATGTGATATGTATGTGTAGAATAAAATGTAAAATAGTTTTAAAGTTGTTAATAACTCCTGATACTCAGGATTAATCTCATTGTCTCGAAGTTTAGTTTTCAGAAGGTTTAGTCTTCTACGGCGTGTGAACTGCAAACATGTTTTTTTATTAGTCTATTACGCGATATATTTGCCAATGAGGGATAATAATCCTCCGCCCACCAGATATCACTAGTTGGGACTACAGGAATTTAGTTGCGCAGAAGGTCACATGTGCTATCATCATTGAATTGAGTTGCGTTTTAATTATAATATTTACGGTTTCCATTGTATGTATATACACAAAACAATGCCTTAGTGCTGTATTCTTTAATTTGTACACATTTTTTTTAATTCTAATACTTTGAGGAATACCCTTAGTTTGGTTTATTTATTTCTAATGTAATTAGTATAAAATAGAACTAATATTTTAGAAATAAACATCAATCTCTACTTTTTATAACAAATTAATCTTCCTTGCTATAAAATCTGTTAAATATTTCACCTTATTCTTGAGTGGCGCTGCCCCTGGTAGGAAAAGTCGTGTATGTTTTATTGTTAACTGATTTTAATGACTATTTTTTATTAAATAGGTTATACCTCAGGATTATGCCTTGAGTACAGATCCATGTCTCTAGGAGTTGGATAATTTTTAGGTGGATTCGTATTATTATGATTGTGATAATGTTTATGATTATTGTACGGTTTGATTAAATAATGTTTGTTTGTTTGTTCGGACTGGTTTCATTCGTTGCAGAATTATGTAAGTAGAACGATTTGGTTTATATGAATAATTTATATAAATAGAAGATTTTATTACAAATTAATTAACTATTCATTTCTATTTAATTTTTTCATCCAGATTTCTATTTTATAATGATTTTTATATTTACGCGAACACTACACATTGAATTAAACTACTTTACGGACTATATCGCGTTTAATTAACTTATTTTATTAATTCCCGACGTTTCGGGTGCTTTAGCAACCATGAACAGACTATGTGATTGACGTCCCAATGTCAGTTAATCCGAGTACCTTCAGCTTTTAATTATTAATTTTGGTCCGATCTACGCAGAATGAATCTAACTGTGTCTTGAAGTTCTTGCAGGTATGCTTGGGTTTAGTTTAATTTTATTAATTACAGGATCCCAAGGTGGTAGTACCCAGCCCCTCTCTATTGAAATTAGGATGTTTTTAATTTCAATAGCCTCACGTATCATCCTTGGCAGGAATCGATGTTCTTCGCGAGAATCTGTGGTTTATCAAATCTAATGTAATGGCGGGCTGTCTAGGATATGATCACAACTGCAGACTTCCTGAACGAATCCGATTCGATAATACTCGTGTGCCAAACCACCGAAGTTGTATGGGTTACCAAAATACACAAACCGAACGCTCCATTACGTCCAATAGTGAGTCAGACTGATTCGCCAACTTACAGATTGGCCTCAACCTTAGCAAAAACACTATCACCACCAGAGGACACAAGAGCATCACACAAGGATTCATACCATTTTGTTAGTGAGATAAAAGACCTATGTCTTACTGACAATGAAACTATGGTCAGTTTTGATGTTCAGTCTCTATTTACATGCTACCTGTTGAAGACTGCATCTCAATTGTAACTAGGAAACTAGAGGAAAACAACATGCCAGCAGAATATGGTATTGCTTAGACATTGCCTCACATCTGGTTATCTGTTGTGAAGGAAGAGTTTTACGCAAGCAGATGGTGTTGCAATGGGCTCACTCGGTATCTTCCATTGTCGCCGATATTTTCATGGAGGACTTTGAGTGAGGAAAGCCCTGCTTACTGCACCAGTAACTACAAGCGGTACGTAGACGATACTTTCACAATTTTACCATCAGACAAAGTAACTGCATTTTAGAACATCTTAATTCAATTTACTATGGAGTTAGAGGCAACAATTTTTAGCTTTCTAGATGGCTAGTCATCTGAAATCCTAACAACACCATAGGTCACACTGTATAGGAAAAAGACCCATACAAACAGATATTTAAATGGTGAATCCCACCATCATCCTTCACAGCTGGCTACTGGGCAAATCTTGTTACAGAGAGCACGAGGACCTGTGACAGCAAACACCTGGCTGCCGAGCTTCAGCACGTCAAGCAGGTTCTGCACGACAACAAGCTTCGTCCTGCGCCTACGTCACAGTGACTGAGTGAAGCCGGCCACAGTCGAGCGTGTGGCTGCTGTACTACCATATGTCAGAGTCACAGACAGACTACATCTTGAAGGCGAGCTTCTATAAGAACATTCTTCAAGCCGCCGAAAAAGATTAGTCAGTCTTACCATCCGTCAAGTGCAATATTCCTCTACAAGATGCAGGACAAGCTTGATTGTGAATGTGGTCTCATATAGGGCAAACAAAACGATTTATTAAAACTCATGTAAAGAACACATAGCTGATGCTATTGCCAAAGTTCCGGGAAGTCTGCAGTTTGTGATCATATCCTAGACGGCCCGCCATTACATTATTAGATTTGATAAACCACAGATTCTCGCGAAAGAACATCGATTTCTGCCAAGTATGATACGTGAGGCCATTGAAATTAAAAACATCCTAATTTCAATAGAGGAGGCTGGTACTACCACCTGCTTGGAATCCTGTAATTAATAAAATTAAAACTAAACCCAAGCATACCACTGCAAGACTTCAAGACACAGTTATTCATTCTGCGTAGATCGGACCAAAATTAATAATTAAAAAGCTTTGGTACTCTGGATTAACTTTTGACATTGGGACGTCAATCACCCAGTCCTCAGACCATGGGTGCTGTAAAGCACCCAAAACGTCGGGAATTATTAAAATAAGTTAATTAAACGCGATATAATCCAAAAGTAGTTTAATTTCCTATTTTTGTCACTTCCTACAGGGCAGTTTGTAGTGTGAACCTCCCAGGTCGAACCCTTTTCTTTATTTTGGGATTACGGCGATGATGAAGACGACCCAACGCTGCCGACAGCTTCCCTATACTACGACCGCAGAGTATATAGTAATAATATATACTACGGCCGAGATATATATTAAAGAGCAACGGCTTCGACCGAATTGGGAGGGAGGAATGTACATCAACTTGGATCGTTACCGGGTAAGGAAAAAACAATGTTTTTATCAACGGTAACCTCAGTTAAAAGTATCAGATAAATATTTTTGATTAAACCGATGTATGCAGTTTGCTTATTTCCTTGTTTCAATAGATTCGATGGCGCTTCCGAGTCATTGGAGCGAAAAGTGCATCTTCCCAACGTATCACTTTTACTTTTCATGAGCACAGTTATTTGCAACGGTAATGTGCTTTTGCTTTTACAAAATTTTCATATTTTACTTTAATATTTTTATTGAATATTACTCACATTTTCATTCCTGATGTTTCGGGCTTTACAGAACCCACGGTCACGGTAAGAGGGACTGAGGCATTTGACAACCTGTTATTATAGTTATCGAAGGCTACCTTTAACTTTTAATTAATCTGTAGTTTGATCTGTGCAGAACGAGCTTATAGTATTTTGTTGTAGTATACTTGGGCTTGATTGGGATCTCCAGCAGATGGTAGCACCAGCTGTCTTCTGTATTGAAATTAGGATGTTATTTTTTTTCAATAGGTATGCGATTTATCCTCAAACCTGATGTAATTGTTGAGACGACCCAAGCATGTTGACATACTACAGACATCCCTGAAGCGTCAGTGCTTCACATCTCAGGTACATATTCTACTAATTTAAATTGATAAATTAGTGGTATTCCATGTGTAGTATTCTCGTAAATATAAGAAAGTATTAGTTGATGGATGTGGGTCCTTAATTGATCCTAAATGTATCTAATAATAAGCTTTTTCAGTTCAAAACTCTGCATTTACTGAACTCAGATCGGCGTGTCTCCGTGTGAAGGCAGCTTTAGAAAATCCATCACCTCATTTGCAGATATCACGCTGATGATGATGGAGAAGAAGATTCTAAATCAAGCAATTCAATTCTTTGAATAAGTTGGCTTTACCGTTCACACAATCTCCTTTTTAAACGGAAGTCCGTCTGTATACTAATTACAGTGAGCTCACTGCTACTGTTAGGCCAGTGAAGGAAAAGAGTAGATCTCCCACTGAGCGAGGTATTCAGTCCAGGGAATGTATTCCGTGATTCGATTGAGCTTGTTACAATATATGTAAAGTCATTCAGAAACTTCGATAGCATGATTTAGGCTTCCGTTGTTATTTGGTCCGTCACGATGGCTGCGCCGCCACAAGTTTAAAAAGTAAGGAAAGATAATTACAGTAAAGCCTTTTAACTTACATCTAAGGGGCCAGAACACATCATTCGCCTTTTCAAAATTAGTAGATTGTGTCGCTGGTGGACTGTTATCTCATAACATTTCATTTTTATGTGATAAAAAGTGATTTAAAATTTGACACGTTGGAATTAACCCTACTATATATATATGTCACCTCTACTATAAAATATAAAACGACGAAGGAGATCAATGCAATAAAATAAATTAGAAATGACATTGTAAAATAAACGCTATTTCCTTCAGCGACCAGCGAGACGATCTTTGGATTTGTCTCTAAACAAAGACTCAGACTAAATAATTGAATTATTTATCCTGTAACGAATTTTAGAATACTAATTGACAGAATAATGAAAAGCTTGAATTTTGTTACTGCTTTATACTAGAATATACTTGCAATTTGGGAGGGAGAGACAATTATAATTATTAATGTCATCATCATCGTTACGGTCACAAGTCTCGTGCTAACCATAGGCCTCAATTAAAGACATTCTTAAGGACCTTTATGTCGTCATTCCAATTACATTAATCAAAGTTCTGCATATCTTATAAATTCTTGGGGCTTAATGGTATAACCAAATATTGATTCTGGAGATAGTTAAATATCCATTATTAAATGTTGCTTTCTATTGTAATATAAAATATGTCAAAAATTGTGTTTAAAGTGACGTATTCTTCTCCACAACTATCAAAATGGAAAAGTGATAATTCAATATCTCCCACACTGTTGACAAATATCTTTGCGTGTATCTGAAAGTTCTCGATGTCAATTTGGTCAGGACGTCTGTGGAATATCTATGGAAAAATCACTAGAGCAAATATTTTAGATCTTGTAATTCAATAAAGGACGTTGAAGTAACGCGTGCTGTGATTTGTATGGTGAGTGTAGAGAACCAGAGACCATTTTTACTAGAAACGAGGCATTCCATCTTAGTCTTCAGGGGCGACAATGAAACTGCATTTTGATTCTTTATCGGGGATAAATGTAGATGTTTAAGGATCACAGCATCCACTTATAATCAAGTGGAGTGTGTGCTCGTTTGTCACCCTTATTTTATAAAAAAACATATATACGCGTGTAAAGCTTTCTGATATTTTTCAAACACTGTGACATGAATACAATTTTTTTATCAACATGATGTTGAGCGATTCGCTCGCCGCTTGTTTCACTGGATCTAATGCGAAGGCTTCCGATTCACTGGAGCGTGAACTGCATCACTCCCAACTCCCAACGTATCGCTTTTATTTTATTCACGTACATAGTTATTCCTAACGAAAATGTATTACTTTTTGAGTTAAACTATTTTTACGCTAGAATATCACGCACGCTTTAAAGGTGTTTATCATGAATCTTGGTAAATGGCCGACAGCATTCATCATCATTACAGCCCATCAAAGGCCTCATAGACCTCCCCAAGTAATGCATCCAACGACTTCAATTAGAAGGTAAGTTTTAAACTTTCATCTACACCAGTACGAGGCTGCCACTGATAACCTTCTTCCCCATCGTTTGTCAATTCGAGCTATACAGCCGGCCCATTACCACTTTAGCGGTTTAGTGTAGAGACACGCACCATACGAAACACAGCAGCATTAATCTGCAAATTGCCGCTGGTATCCTGTGAGAACGTGGTCCTTCCCTGGTCGAGCCGACCCATTCGTGCTACTACTATAATATACTACGTCGACTGTAATGAATGAATGAATGAACTGATTATATTAGTGACGTTGTTGACCGTCCTGTGGTTTTAGTATACGTACTAGCAGTGAGGATGTTAATACTAATGATATTTCACATTAATTTTTGCAAAATTATAAATTGTTGATTTTTGGGTCTCAACATTTTCCGACCAAAGCCAAGAGGGTCGAATGCAATGTTGTACACACGGGGTGTATGACATTGATTTCAAGCCTCTTTGCTTGGTTGCGTTAGCATGTACATTTTGTTTGCCCTTAGGCAGTCTATACATATAGTTTACTACAATATTTGGAATTATCGTCATGACTGAAATCGAAGAAAAGGATATTAGTGAAAAGGATTTTGTCATTAGTCTACAACTTTGTTTTACAAGTATTTAAAGAAAGACATATCACACTATGAAGACGACGTAGTGTACAGTTACGAACTATAAAATTAGTTAACAAGTTACGTTGCAGTTAGAGTTACGTTACCACTGACATAGACGAGTTTTATAAAATGAAAAAGGTAGGTATTATTAAAATATTGACACCCTACAGTTACAGCATCTGTGCTCACTGAACCGTTGATGCGGAAAACTATAGCGGCAGGCATGTCTCGTCGCTGTACCTGTAAGTTTGATTAAATTGAAATATGATAATCAGATTGTTTTATGTGTTGAAATTTATGTTTAGTAAATTTAAGAAAAGTTTCAAAACAATTCGTAAATTTGATAACTAATTTTGAGAATTTTATCATAAACCTCGGAGTGACAATTCACCCGCCTTTGCGTTTAAAGTTAATTGAAGGTGTCCATTGCAGAATGATATGTACCATGTGAATAATATGTACCATCAGGTGTAAAACAAGCTTCTTTCTTACTATATTTTAAAATCAAACAAACTTACTGTCCACTAGATGAAGTGACTACTGTAGAAAATTAACACCGGCAACCAACTTCAAGCAGATTAATAACACATATGTTGTCACCTCTGAAGACTAAGATGGAATGCCTCATATTCTGTAATAATAGCAAAAAAAAAATACATTGCTACTGGTGGAATAAAGAAGAGGAAAATTCACTGTTAAAGAAAATTGAATTTTAATAAAAAGTAAAAGCTGACTTAAAGGACTAACCAACTTCCAACTTGGTTACAACTAAGTTGGATGCAAGAAAAAAAGTGTCATCTTGCTTGATTTAGCTAAAGAATTTTACATAGTCTCAGTGCCTACAATAAAACAAATAGAAAGCCTTGGCATTCGAGATCACCAGATAAGACATTTCTGTGATTATTTGCACAATAAAAGTCAGTGTGTCAAGGTGCAAGACTATGTAATATTATAGTTGCAACATGGCTCTACCACGTAACAAAATACAATATTATTTAAAAGAAGCTAAACCTTACCTCCTCAGACGAAATTTTCCAAAATTCTTAGTGAGTGTCTACGTCCAGAAAGGGTATATATGTCAAATTTCAAGTCAATATAGAGTATAGTTTTGAGATCTGGTGATGAGTGAGCCAGTGGTATTTTGCTTATATATAAACAGATAGATATAGGAAGAATTAAAGTGAATAATATGTTCATTTACTAACAACGATTCACTTGAATAAGGAAAGTTTTACGAGAGGTGTTTAGTATAGTTCGGACGTGTTTTCCATGTGACATTACTGACATTACTACGGAAACTTGTGATACGCGATTGTTCGATCGGCACCTAAAGCACATGAGTAAACAAAACGTAAATAGGCAAAGCTTCTAAGGAGCTATCAAAATTTTTACCTATCTTCGTAGGGTTCGCACAGGAGGATAAAATGAAATAAACAAAACGTTTCTCAGCTTTTATGATATACTTAAGATAAAATATATTTTTATAAACAACTTATTCTAAATATTTTATTTTATAATTTTGTTCATCAAGAATTTGTTGTGCCTTTTAATTGAATAGTAAATTATGAATGTAATAAAGTTTTAATAATCTATTGAAAGCACTCATATGGCATAACAAATATACAATCTTGCACACGTTTTAATATTTCATTAACAATATTTACAATGTTTCTTTCGAGATCAAAATATTCAAAATTTTTGCTCTAGCATTTCATACTTTTATTTCAGATGCATTCTCACTGGCTGGAACTCAAACAAGGACCGTCATTTGTCAACAAGTTCAGTGTTGGAAAAGCATTTCCAAATAAATATTTTATAGGTATATTTTTTAGAAAACTTAATACAGGATTTTCGTAGTGATCCTCACAGAGTCTATATTGTTGCCTTTATAAAATCAAAAGTTTTAAAGGAGATGTTCTCGTCCAACAGTTTTTAACCACTTGCCGTCTGTAATAATAACAATAAAAAATTATGAACCTACGTATTGAATTTATAAACGTAATTATTCAATTATGAGCATTATAAAATAACTATTCAATCACTTGTAGGTAGGTAGGTCACTTATAGGTGAGTTAAAAATATTAAATTCTAGTCAAGTTACTACTTACCTAGTGGAATCTTTGGGATAATTAAAAAATGATATATTTTATTTGTACTATTATTGTTCATACAAACAGTACAGTAAACCATATTAATACTTTTTTTATTTTATTTTATTTGACACGAATAATTCTTTAAAAAATAAAATTTGAAACTTATTATTCTTTACATAACCCTGAGTTTGAGCACTGACCGAGCCGGTTTAAAGCAGTTTCTCGTTCTACGTGACGAGCCGCCAGTGCTCACGCACTCACGCGCTTCATGCTTGTAGTAGTGTAATTATCATACCGCGGTTTTACTGCCTCGTTGGTCTAGTGGTTGTAGTAGTGCGACTGCTGATTATGAGGTCCCGTCTGAATCCCGGTCGGGCCAAAAATCAGTAGCTGCCTGGAGTCAGTAAGTTGGCGGTGTCCCACCCCGTGCCTCGGAAAGCACGTAAAGCCGTTGGTCCTGCGCCGATCTCTCTCCGTCGTGTCGGTTTACCGTCCCATCGGACTATGAGAGTGAGGGAATGAGAGTGCACCTGTGCTTGCATACATTTGGGCACTATCCTGTCCTGTGCCGATGGCTAGTCTCCGTTGAGGCTGGCCTCCGTGACTGAAATTCGGTCTGGAGGACATTAACTAATTAATTATCATAGCGCGGTTGTATGAAGCTTTGTCTCTGTACGGTACGGTTTCTTTACTCATGCCCTAAAGTTTTGCAATATTTTGTAGCAATTTGGCATTAAGTTAGTAAAAGGAACTAATTTACTACCATATATATAACTCAAGAACTGCTGGTTCTAGGTTCAAATCTTAGATGGAGCCAAAACTTGAGCAAGATTAAAAATTGTCGGTTTTTGTGTCTGGTTGTATTAAAAATTTTCTCCGCGTTTCTGAGATTTTATTGTATAGCATGAGGTTTAAATCGAGAGGATATGAGTACGAGTTATTCCTCATGTAACAGCGGATACATAACATTTAAATACTACACAATGAATAAAGTCAAGGTCAAAAATATTCACAAAATACTTAAAACAGGTACAGAAATATATCAAATACATGGTAAATGTCACAGTAACTTCAAGTTTGATCTAACTAATCTATCTAATAATATACCTTCAAATATAATACTGTTTATGTTATTATTATTACATTTTGTAATATACAAATAATGTTTTCTTATATTTACGCGAAGATCACACATTAAATGAAACTAATTTACGGATTATATCGCTTTAATTTTAACTATTATTAGTATAAATTTAAATTTAATTAAAAATAATAAATTTTAATTTTATAATTTGTAATTATAGATTATTTATATTAATGAAACTAATTTTACGGATATATGGCGTTTAATTTTAAATTATACTAATAATAGTTAAAATTAAACGCGATATAATCCAAAAATTAGTTTCATTTATACAAATAATTTTATAATTAAAAGTCATCAGTCTATATCGTTAGGTCTCAATTGCCTCTCCCTGCAGTCAGAAATATTTGAATGGTTTATACAAAAGATACAGTCCAAGCATACGTCGCACTTTCAAAGGCCAAGAAGTAGCAACTCCATAGTAATTTCCACTTTTCAAATTTTACCAAGAACATCAATCATCGCAGCTTCATAGGTAAAAGCTCTGCAGGTTTAAAATTTTGGAAATGTGGAGACATATCACACCTACTTTGTCAGACCAGACGCAGCTTTATTATTGTTGATTTTGTTGTTATCAGAAAGATGCTGTTGCCCATCTTCTGCCTCATTTTCCCTGTCGCCTCTACAACACCCATGGAAGATATGGGGTAGTGGGTATCTTGCCCGCCACTACATGTATTTTGTATACGTAACTGGAATAAACAATTTATGATTAAAATTGATACGATGCATTCCATCTTATCCTTAGAGGTGAAACGCATTTGCATTTTTATTCTTAATCAGATATAAATATAAGTCTATGCCATTGCGCAGCAGACTGTACTACCCCATCGGTTGTCATAAGAGCCGACAAAAGGAAATGAACGGTAGATGGACAACAGCATCCTACTGATAACAACTCAAAAAGATAGGAAACTGCAGTGGTTAAAGTTAAACATCATCTGAAGGTGATAAGCTATTAGTTACTTCTGAACTTTCCCTAGGACGGCGAAAGACATCGTTTAGCCGCTTGGATCCGTGGACTTTGTATAGTTTACTATCAATTAATCAGTTCGCCTATATTATGCTTGCCGGTTATAATAAAGAGTGTACGGGCAAGCCATCGTACATTCAACTTTATTTGCGCTCACGCTTGCAAACCTATCAAAGCAATTTTAAAAGTGTATGGCCCTACAAACTATACATTTTATGGTCCTCGAGTGAAAATTCAAAGTGAAGTGTGTAACAGTGTGATCAGTGATAAACTGGTAGAAGCGAATCGGTTGACTGGCCTCCCGGAAGAGGGAATCACCAGAACAATTGAGAGTGCAGCACATCGCAGAGGAATCCTATCACGTACCACACACAACAACTAAGACGAACCAACGCTGCTCTCACATCTGCCACCGTCAACTACGTGTCAGAACACCGAGCTACGAACTTCGTATTCTTCTAACTTTTACTACAATCAACTAACTACTTCAACTACAACATCATGCTGCAACTTCAAAAACAGTGTTTTAATAAGATCAAAACTCTGCTCTAACCCAAAGATAGTCAGGACAGAAAAAATCAAGAATACTTGTTGAAACTACTGAGTCTCTCGAGGCGCATTGAGCGACTTCAGTGAACAACACAAACAACTGCGAGTAACTTATGAAGATAAAACATCAACTAATTCACCGAAAATATCTTCGAAAATACTAAACAACTTTACGAAACTACTAAGAAAATCATAGAACATCTATTACAAAACTACGTGAACCAAAATCAGTGGAATTCGACTTAACTGATATGCTGGAGGATAGCTCCGACGAAACTTCATCTTCAAATTCGCACTAGAGATACAAATGCAACTTTAAAGCTCTCGACCGTGCTATGTCAAAAATTGACCTCAAAACTATCACCGAGAAGTTTCAAGATCATCTTCCATACTAAAACTATGGCAAGTCATTGACAAACCACATTGGGAATTAGAAGGCAAGCTCTAACGTCAAATACTACAACATATTTGTCGAGATGGAAGACAAGTATGACGAAATTCGACGGATTTAACCTCGAGAATCTGGCCAACTATTCATTACGAAACATCTGCGCAAAAATGTAAATCCGAATTTTCTGGCAACTATACTCAATGGGTTTCATTCAAAGACCTGTTCATGGAAGCTATTCACAACAATCCAATGAATGCAAGATGCAACATCTCAAGTCCAAGCTGAGGGTGAGGCTGAGCGCATAGTGCAGCATCTCAGTATCAGTGCAGACAACTACAACTCATGATGGATATACTAACGCGCCGCTATGGAAACCGACGCCTTCAGTTAACATCTTTCATCAACACTATCCTCAACCTGCCTGTCATACAAAATCCCGACAGCCACAACCTAAAAAGATGCATGACGTCATCACAGAATGTTTGAATGGAATCACAAACATTGGCATCGATACTACTACGTGATCCACTCATTGTCCACCTGATGTCACTAAAACTTGATAAAGCTACCTAATCAGAATACATGAAAGAACTACATGACCAGAGAGTTACAACCATTAAACGATTTTCTATACTTTCTTGAGTGCAAGATAATGGCATACGAAGCAATGAAAACACAAAGAAAGAAACTACGGCTACTCAAAATCAGAAACCAACTTTATAGAACTGCAAACAAGAATATTTCATCATGGAACAATGAGAGAAATTATCCTTTCAAGAAATACATCAATGAACCTAAGAAACTTATTATACTACTTATGGAAAATGTCCAAACTGTAACGAAGATCAGGTGTTGATGTAATGCCCAAAGTTCATTGACATGACCCTACACAACGCAATAACACTGTTGCAAAATGCATTTGTGCGAAAATTAGGATTTAGTCATGGCAACGATATATGCAATTCTACAAGAACTTGTAAAGAGTGTCATATGAGGCATCACACTTTATTGCACAATTCTACAAAGAAATATTACCTGCCAACTAAAACAACATCGAACGAAAACTACTCAAAATCACAACCTTCAACTTCTTCACAACCATCTGTCCACTGATGATGTGGAAATTTTACTACCAACTGTACAACTGCAAGTGATGACTGCAAATGGAACTCAAATCAAATTACGGGCTTTACTAGACATAGGCTCACAAGTAAACTTAATCATGGAAAGCGGCGGCGCAGCTCTTAGGACTGCCTAGAAAAAGAATGAACGCAACTGTTACTGGAGTAGGATCTGTATCTGGTGACTGCAAAGGATTCCTAATTTGTCTTGCAAATCAATCTACTCTAACTACACTTTTGAAACTCAAGCCCTTATCATGAAAAGGCTCACGAACAACTTACCTAACTTGTCGTTTGAACCAACTAACTGGCCACACTTGGAAAACTTGAAGCTTGAGATTCAGACTTCCATGTCGCGCCCTATTGATCTGCTGCTAAGAGCTGACGTGTACTCAGACATTTTACTAGATGGAGTACCAAAGGAAGCCAACAAGCCCTGATTGCGCACAACAAACACAACTGGGATGGATACTGTGCGGCAAATTAAAACTTTGAACTGTCACGTGACCTTTATCGATCTCAACGAAATTTATCCAAGTACTGGGAAAACGAAGATATCATTCAAGACGACAATGACTTGTCCAAGGACGACTATGTGAAAGTCACTACTCAAACACTGTACAACTCATTCAAACGGAAGTACATCGTATCGATTCCGCTTTGTTATAACTATGAAGAAAAAAATGGGAACTCAAGATCTATCACTGTTTCACAATACTTAAACCTTGAAAAACGATTTGAAAGAAACAATAAACTCGCTCTGATTTACCGAGATTTTATCAAAAATATACAGAACTAGGACACATGAAGCCCTCATCTCCGATACCTACTTACCTACTCAATGTTATCTCCCGCATCATGGCGTCGTAAGCGAAAATTAACTACTACGAAATTAAGAGTCGTGTTTAATGCTTTCAAAACTACAGCGGCTTCAGCCTTAACCAATTACAAGAAAAGGGTCCCAATCTACAAAAGATATTCAAGCACTCATCTTAAAATGGAGATCGTAAATATGCATACACCGCCGACATCGAGAAAATGTACCGCTGCAGAAATCACTCAAGATCAAACTATAAAAATAATATGGAGGCTAACAGCTGTGTCGCTAACGCCAATGGCCCACCAACTATAAAATTACTCGCCACTAAGACTAGGGCTGCTCCTCTAACACAAAAACAACATTGCCAAGAATGGAATTATGCGGCACACTACAACTTTCACAACTAGTTGAGAAACCAATGCAGTCTTCAAAGACATGAGGTAAAGTTCGCGCATGGCGTGACTTTCAAGTCGTTCTCGCCTGGCTGTAGGAGACGTATCTAAATGGGAAAGATATAGCTAACCAGTTAACAAAATCAAGCAAATTATCCCATAAACAGAATTGGCAGTTATAAGTCGGAACAAAATCCAGCAGATTGTGCCCTCTCGTGGACTGTACCCCAGCAACTAATCAACTTCGAACTGTGGTGGAATGGTCCTGAATTCCTGCAAAATCTGGAATCTGAAAAGTTCATAAACAACTGAGCATGTTTATACAATACTAACGCCGAACTTAAAACCAAGAAGGTGGAAGCCCTAACTAATAATCAAAGTCAACATTTTTAATATTTTAATCAACAAATGCAGTTCATTAACCCGCGTAACAAGAGTCACGGCATGGATGCTGCGCTGCATTACAAATGCGCGTAGTTAGACGAAACGTGACGCCAAATACCTTTACTACAACGGAAATAACAGCCGCCAATGAACAAATAATCAATTTGCGCACAGGTTCGATAACGAGTACAAACAATTTATAAAACAAGAAAATGTTACAAAAAAGTTGTATCTTCAAACTCAACCCTTACTTAGACAAAAAGGATTATACGAGGGCGGCCTATCAACAACTCTAACTCCATCTGAGATGAAACATCCCGCCATCATCCCTCTAAGTGGACGCTTCACTGACCACTTATCGAGCAATCTCACTCTGTAACACTTTACGGAGGCGCTCGATTAACGTTAGCATATCTAAGGCAACGTTATTGGATTGTTGGCGGAAATCGGGCCGTGAAAGCAAAACTACGTCACTGCGTCCGATGTCATCGTCACAAACAAACAAAAACTCATCAGATTATGGCTGACCTACCTCAACATCGTATAACACCGACCCGGCCATTCACATACCGGAGTAGACTTCACTGGTTACGTGGACGTTAAACTGAACAAGAGAAGAGGTGTTAAAACTCAAAGGATACATCGCTATCTTTGTATGTATGGCGACTAAAGCCGTACATATAGAACTTGTATCAGACCTTAGCACCGAAACTTCATCGCCACCTCAAAGAATGGGTGCCCGATGGCACTGGAAAACATGTTCACTCGGACTGCGGAACTAACTTTATCGGCGCATCTAAGACGTTACATAAAGAATTCGAACAATTCCAACTGCAACTCTGTCAGATCTTTTTGAATATTGGACAACTGAGGTAGAATAGCACTCAACGCGCCGGCGTGGCCTACTGCAGGTGGCCTTTGGGAGGCAGCTGGAAGTCAATGGTACCACCCACGTCGTGTACTGGGAGATCAGAAACTTACCTACGAAGAGTTTCAAACATTATTAACACAAATCGAAGCGTGCATGAACCTCCAGACCTCTCTGCCCACTAACTGAAGATCCTGAAGAATTTCAAAAGTTCTTAACTCCAGGACATTTCCTAACCGGGCCTTCTGTGATGTCTCTACCGATCTCGACTACAGTGACGACAGAGACATTAACTTACGTCGGCGATGGCAACTGACTGAAAACATGTTACAACAGTTTTGGAAAAATTGGTCTAATGAATATTTGACTCAACTACAAGGCCGAAGTAAATGGAACGAATCAACTAAGAACATCATAGAAGGCGATATCGTGCTGGTCAAAGATAACAACTTGCCGCCAGGAAATGGGCCATGTGGTCGTACTTGAAACTCATCCGGTTCTGACGGTTACGTAAGAGTAACTACTTTAAAAACATCAACTGGCATCATCAAGCGTCCCATCGTAAAACTGTCACCACTCCCGTCGGAAGCTGAAATAAATTCCAAACCACCAATATGCAGTCAACAAGATGAAAAGCCTCAAAAAGATAAAATCAAACCTCAACAATCAACGAAGACAAAGAAAACTAAGATAAAAACATCCTCAGCTTTAATGGCAACCCTATTAACAATGTTTATTTGCATATCTGGACTATATAGAAGTGGCGCAAGTGTTACGACACCGTTAAAACATCACGACGAGTGGACATTGTTTACGTACTACAACTTAACTAATTATTGGAATAGAGTACACCAGGTCGAAACATACCTTCATGGATTGAACGACCTATGTGATAAAACTGACCCGAGATACTGCAAAACTACTTTAGAGCAATTATCACAATGAAATGGAACTACTTGACTACTACAACATCACCTACTGGCACCTCACAAACACTTATATGAGCGGAGAAAATGCTTAATCAATGGCATTGGCAGCATCGCTAACAGCTTGCTTGGAGTTTTGGATCAAAATTGCAGACAAGTACTAAAAGGACATTGAAGCAATACAAAACAACAAAAACTATTTACTAACTCTACTAAAAATCAAACTTCATTGTTTAACTAGAAAAAAGTGTTAAAGAAAACTGAAGACAATATAAACCGACAGTTTACCATGATGGAAGGCTTTATGAATCAAATTGATAACCAATTTAGCCAAGATTGAATCAACTACGGAAGCCATGATGACACAAGTTATTTCCAATTTGTATTACTAACGGCATACTTATTTATCAAGAATATGAGAGTAATGCAAGATAATTGACACTTTTACTGACGTCTATAAAGGACATATGGACGTGCATTTACTTACTCCCGTAAACCTGATCGACTAACTGGATGTAATTTCTGGAAAATTGCCAAATCATTGACTTTTAAATTGAAAACGGAGAGAAGACATCGAAACTCTATAACTACTGTACGCGAAGGCGCGAGTTACTCAGATTACTTTGTTTAAAGTTCATATTCCACTTACTTCAGATGAAGATTTTCTGTCTACAAAATGATGCCACCGCCTGTTAAAACTGAGAAAGGAATGACTAATATTATAAACCTACAATCTGAATATGGCAGAAGTTAACTTTGTAGAACACCTATATATCTGTGGTAGAAACTGACATGAGCTGTGCACTCAAATGAAACAAGATAGTTTTCTCTGTTACAAAAACTTACTGGGTTCAACTTCAAAATTTCAAAAATTCAAAATGTTTATTCTGTAACAAAAAATTAACAATCATAGCAGTATATTAGAGTTCTCCTTTAAGTATTTTTAAATACTTGTGACAGGAAAACTCACTCTTCCTTAATTAACATACAATACTTTAGTTACAAGAATAGATAATATTCCTTTCCTAAAATAATTTATTATGCAAAAATTGAAGATGTGTGTGTGTGTGTGTGTGTGTGTGTGTGTGTGTGTGTGTGTGTGTAAGTACCGTGTGTGTGTGTGTGTGTGTGTAAGTCGTGTTATTTTAACAAATTTTCTATTTCGTGATAGTCTTTCCGTTTGAGCCATTCAATGAGAATTACCTTACATTCTTTTGGTTTTAGAATAAATGTTCAATTTTATTTGAATAGTTATATAAATAAGAGGACTTTTTGCCTGTTGCCGTCTAGCAAATGCTGTTTTAACCGGATCACTTGAGCTATGTTAGTTTTCCTCCTTTATTTTCAATTTCAGGGTTATATGCAAGGGACTGTGTAATTAAGAACTATATTTAGTATGTATAACTTACGAACTGTAAGAAGGTCACATAGTGTGTATAAATCTTGTGTTGGGAATTTGTAAGGTTTAAAATTCATAACCTTCAGTAATGATCTCTGAGCTCTTTCTAAATCTAAAAACTTTGTTTTTGTAGCACCTCCCACATACTAATACAAAATACCAGAACTGATTGAACTAAATAAATATATACTTGTTTTAGTATAGGTGTTGGTGAGATGTCTCAGAATTTTGAAAACCATATGAATTTTCTAATCCTAGTCATTAACAGTTCAATATGTAGATGCCAAGATAATCGCTGATCCAATAGTATTCCAAGATATTTTGTACTTGATACTTTGTTTATGTGAGGGCATGGGCAGTTAGAGTTATTAAGGTCAACACAAGAATGAATTTTAATATTAAAATTAGGTTGAGTCCTATTGTAGTTAGTAAAACATATATAGTTAGTCTTAGATGTATTGATAGTCAATAGATGTAGTCTCAACCACTCTGCAACCCTGGCTAACCCCACTTCAGCGCTATGTCGGACATCTTCCCAGGTTCGACTATAGAATGCCAGAGCAGTGTCATCTGCACACGAGAACACGTACCCATTTTGTAGCGATATATTACATAGGGTTTACGTAAACCAAAATAGAGTCGCACTCAGTACACTCTCTGTGGGACGCCGTGTAATGGTAGAATCATGACTCAATGCTCCTATTTTGACTCGTTGTCTACGGTTTGTTAACAATCTTTAAATAAATCTAGGTTTACCTCTAATACCTATTTGTTCAAGTTTCTTTACAAGAGTGGGGACAGAGACGCTATCAAAGGCTTTTTATGTCGAGAAAATTGTTAAACATTTATTTTGTCGACTTGGTCAACAATGAGTGAAGTTAGACCTGAAATAGCGTCTTCTGTGCAAAGACCTCGTCTAAAGCCAAATTGTGATATTGAGAGTATTTTGTATTTATTTAAATAATTAGTCAAACGATTATTCAACAATTTTTCTAAAATTTTGATATTGCGGGAAGAACAGATATAGGTCTGTAGTTGCTTGGATCTGCTTCTGTCTCCACCCTTGTATACAGGAGTAACTAATGCCAACTTCAGAGCAGTAGAAAACGCCATCCCTAAAGCAAAGATTAACCAGGTGTGTTATTATGGGTACTAATATTATATCTGCATGTTTTAGAAAATTGGTGGTGATATTATCATATCCAGGGCACTTCTGTTTTAAGATTCATTAGGATATTTCTAACCTCCGAATTATCAGTCTCCAGCAAAACAAAAGATGAAGCATGGGAGCTTACTGTTTTATCCGTAGTGAAGAAATTAATAGAGTTAGGTTTTGATAGAATATCCTCTGCCAAGGATTTCCAACATTGGCAAAGTAACTATTAACCAAGCAGATTCAAGGGGTTCGATTCTATTTTCAACAACTCTATATTTGTGTTTAGTGACTGCTTGCGATGTGTGATATCATTTATTGCTTTCCAGAGCATCTTAGGGTTTCGGTGGCATTAATTATCTGTTGTCGCTCAAATTTGCGCTTAAGTTTTTAATTAAATTATTGCAGTGATTTCTGTAGCGCTTATACGTGATTCTCAACACTTCATTTTCTGGATCAGATTTTAATTTTAGTTGCATATTATTACGGTTCCTAATGCATCGTAGGACACCTTGAGTCATCCAGGTTTCACCTGTGACTTGTTTTGGGGACCAATTTATAGAGGTATTTTCTTGAATATGTCTCTGGATTTTATATATCAATAATTCGGTTAAAATGTTAGAGTCATTACATAGAAGCAGTTCTTGTAAGTTTGTGTTTTAAGGCTATTAATAGCATTTTCATAATTGATTGACCTTTGAATTTATTACTAAATGTAGTTTTATAATAACGATTATTTAACTTAAGGAAAATCATGTAATGATCTGTGATAGTTGTGTTTATCACTACGGTTGTTGCATTTGTTTTATTTGTATTCATTTTCAACATACAGTGATCGAGACAGTTGCTACCTCGTAGGTAATGAGTGTCCCGGAAGCGCCATGTGCACATGGCGAGAAGAAGGCGACAGACGCTGATTGACACGCGACCAGCTGGCGACATGACGACATGATTTAACATAGAACAGGTTTGTTCTTGGTTCAAACCAACACCGCCCATATGATAATAATAAACTGTATGCTACTGTAGTTATAAGATTTAAATATAAGTCATCAAAATTTCTGTAAATACCTGAATATTTTGTGAAATAATAGTTATATCGGATTTATGTATTATTTGTTGTGTTCTAAAGTCTTGGACTCGACATTCACTGGATTGTGCAATGCTTATATTGTCTAATTCATGTAAAGTATTTAGAGAACTATCCATAACCAGTATTAAATTCAGATTTTTATCTATAATTTGCATTACTTTTCTTAATTCTAAGTGTTTATGTATTGATTGTAAAGGAGTACTTTTATGATATGTGTAGTATAGTGTAAATAATTTGTAAATATGTTTACAAATGAGAATGAGTCTAAAGATGAGTTTGTTTAATATATTATGAGAGTGATGGATATGTGTGATGTGTGTTATTTTATGTGTGTGTGTGTACATTATGGTAAGAATAATAATTTTACATTTATATAGGTTAAATATTTTAGGAACACTAATCTTACAAGAACAAACATACAAATAAAAGTGTATCAATACAAAATAAATATTTAGTACTAATAGTCATGCTTTTTGCATAAGACTTTGAATTTGTGAATCATTTTAATTAAAATTATGGGAGAGCTCTCATTTTTCTAATATAAATTCTTCCATATGCAGACCAACAGAACTTATACTTTTTATCTTAGCAAGGTCGCGAGCAAGAAAATGCAGTCGTGCTGCTTTTGCTGTTAGATGCTCACTTACGGCATGGGGAATATTCGTCTGTGGTAAAGCCTAGATGCTTGACACACAATTCTCCTTTTGCTTTATTCTGAAATACTTAATCATTTTAAAAACTCCGTCTTTTGTAGTGTTGACGTCAATTCAGCAATGATTGGACTTTTATTAATGTCTCGTTTATTACGGACTCTATAGATGTCTTTAATGTCGTTTTTCTCAAGGTTATAACCAATATTTTTAGATAAAGTTAAGACCATCTTCATTAAGTCTTCTTTAGACTCTTTAGTGATTTTTGGAACATTTTTCAGTTCTATGGCTGTCTTACGGTTCTCGCGTTGCAGATCCTCGATTTTATCCTCCAATATAGTTATATAATCTTTATGATTTGAAGTTCCATTTGTTCAATTTTATGTTTTAATTCCTCATTCTGTGAAGTGAGAAATGCTATAGAAGCTTCTATGTTATTATTTGTGCTTTTAATTTCCATCAGAGTAGAGTGTATTTTATTTATTTCAGCTTTATGTTCAGTCAACATTTGGGAAATCATTGACTTTATATCATTTCTGAATGTGACAAAATCTTGCTCCCAGTCATTTTCTCTGCCCCGTTTATGGCGCTGAGTAACAAAATTTGGTGGCGTGCGCTCCAATCGATCAATATTAGATTCAGAAGTTGATCGGTCATACTTATCCATATTAAGTACTAGGAGATAATAACGCTTTTGCAGGTACACAGCACTATTGCGTAATACTGTTATATAGGTTACAGGTAGGCCTTGCCCACTTTATGCTGCCAATGACGGCCCTTTGTCCTCGAATGCTAAAATGTATTCTGCGCGTGCACTGATTTGCCAAAGTGAGAACAAAAGAATTCACAGTACTCGTAAGTGGGTGATTCGCCAGAGTACCAGGGCAACAGTATAAACGAAGAGGTTGCTAATTTTTCTTCTCAATAGTTTAGTACCTTCACTTGATTTATGCACCTATTTTCTTAAGTTATTTATTAACACAAATTTTAATTTAATTTAAAAGCAACAAGATGGACAGTATACGTTAACACCATATGGCGGTCCGGGGAAGAGGGACTCATATAACAACAATGCCCCTTGTGAAGCTTGTTATTGAGTCACAGTTTCGGGATCTCCTGTAACGTCAGTCAAGCCGGCATTATGTAATGATTCGTTAGTTGTCGGTGTGTAATGGATCGCATTACACACACCGAACAGCTGGCTGGCCGTTTGCTCGCGAAGCTTGCACTTTACGCACAATATGCAACTTTGACGTGACGTCGCACCGTATGACGTCGTCTGGCATAGTAAAACTCAGCAAGGGTGAGTACTACAATCTAAAGACTTCACTATTAACTCACACAATGAGCACAATACCAAATGAAAATCCACAACTACTACTTCGATCCAAGAAACACATGATATGGAACTTCAAGAATTAACAGGCGATTACATTCACTAATGAAAACGAAGTTCACCGTCAATTACGAGTCACGACTTACGCCAATACCTGATCTGCCATATACTCTCAGCGCTGCAATTTTGGAACGACTGTATGGATCGCAAAAAGCTTTTCAACCGTTATTGCACCAAACACAAAGACATGATATCACATACAAATGAGCGTTGAACCAGAAGATATGAAAACACCTACCTGCGGGACGCGAACCTGCGCACCGAGTTCAGCGCAGCTGCCCGCGCCGCAGCCGCGCGATCAGCGGCCACGAATACCTACTACGGCTTTGATGATTAATACTACATTATTTGGCTTTGTACTGGCATTACTTTACCTTGATAGTTTTTCTTCTAGTTTATCTTATTTTTCGTATTGCCAATATGTACGGACAAGCCATCGTACATTCAACTTTATTTTGCGCTCACGTTTGCAACTCATTTCGGGGCGCATGTTTAATTAGTAATCATTTTATTATATTTAACTTGAAATCAGTACGTCAACAACCGTCCTACTAAACACTAACTACTCAAGGAAAGATTTGCCACGATAACCTTATAACTACCTTACTTTTTAATAAACCTTTAAACTTTGTGATCTTTTCTTTCGATGTGCTCATCAACTAACTTCAACTCTACTTTATTGAAAGTGTATGGCCCTACAAACTAATAAAAACTATACAAAGAGAATATAAAAGATCTCGTTTTCGTCGTCTCCCTTGGTTAATTTAGTATTCTGTTTGCTTTAGTGATATTGTATGCTTAAAATATTTACTGATGCTGTTGACATACAAATATATGCATTAAAATTAATGCGTTTATAAATGTGAATTTGTTGTTTTAATACTTTGAACACAATGAATTATTGACAAAACAAATAAGAACAATTTTAATGATGCTGTATAATAAAGAAAAAAAACTAAAACGAAAACATTTTAAAATCGATAGTAAATTAAAATAAACTGTAGTTTGATAAACTATTAGTGTGTGTGTGAGAGAGAGAGAGAGAGAGAGAAAGAGAGAGAGAGAGAGAGAGACAAATAGGAATTTAATTAGGTACGTGATGTCGCTGAATGATCAACTGTCGCATACGTTTGAAACGTTTGGCACTTGTGAGGTTGGTGTATAGAAACATGCTTCGTGATTATCCACCCTTAACTGGCGAGATTACATTCTGCTCCTGAAATCTCCACCAGGATTGATCGTGCATCACTTTGGTAATCAATCGAGGAGAATTCTGTCAGAGCCATAAAATGTACGAATTGGGCAATGATGGTGAAAATGTTTAAAGGAGTCAATGTTTTGGGCCCACTAGAAATTTTAATGACCCTCAATGGTATTACATACAAAAAAGTTACCAATTTATTATAATAAATGGTATTTAGATTTTATAAATATCTAAACGGAATCAAGAAATCTAAAAAAGAGTGGTTTTGATATTCCGTGTTCTGTTAATGTAAATAAAAAAGTGTGTAATGAATCATCATTTTGGCAGTTTCTATTAAAAGAAAATGGTTTTTACAAAGATAACTTATTATATACGTATTATATTTATATTTGTATATTATATATTTATTACTAAAAGGGATACCACTGAGATTTTTATCCTATTTCAAAAATTATTAGCTTATATCATATAACATGGTTCAAAGACACTGTGGAACGAAACGCTATTTTGTCATTGACTTCCGTGCTGGGTAATAACCGACGGCCATATTATATGATATAAGCATCATATCTATGTCTGTGCCGGCGGCCAGGTATTACTTTACGGCATTGACATTCGTCACGCTGCTTTTTTTTTGTACTTATTGCATCTGGAAGATCAGCATACACTGAAAACAATTAAATAATATTTGTGGATTTCAAAACTGTGCGAAGACAATAACTAGCCGAGACAGGAGCAGATGTGCGCCAACTTTATATTTGTGGATTCTCAAGAGGTGAGATCTTATCTTATGGAATGAAGAATTCAACTGTACAAAACCTACAGTTGATTTAAAGTTTCAAACTTTTATGTGAAATATATCTTATTTCTGTCACCTCGAAGTTCTAGTCCAAAATATTATACTACGGAAACGAAAACACTAATTTTCGTTTATTATTTTACGATTTTTAGAAATAATAATAAACGACCCCCACCCACAGACACTTAACGATCTATACATGTTTTAGTACTTAATTATTTTAAGTTTGTAAAATACTAATAAATATCCCTTCATATTACTAATAAATTCATATGTCAATGTTCAATCAATGCAACAAGTGTTGGATTATATTATACAGGTTAGCCAAATATTCCACATTATGTATTTAATTCACCAATGACATTCGAAATGAAAACTGACGAGTTTAATTAAAAGTATATGGAGTATAATACTAGTTTATTTTTGCTCCTAGAATTTTGGAAAATCTATAATTTATGTTGAATTACCTAAAACAAATAACAAACACAATTCTTATTAGTATGTTAAAAGGTTAAAAGTGTCAAAGTATTGAAGTGTTATGTTATTGGTAAAATCTAATTTAATTAATAGATAAAATGAAATCACACAAAATATACACAAATCTATGTTAAAAGTGTCTGTCAGAGTAACTATATCCATGATCCTATCATAAGCCCATTGCTGAACATAGACCTTCCTCAGATTTCTCACAGGAGGATACTTGCTATGATTGTTGCCATGCTTAGTAGACAAGTCGGCAACCACAGTTTTTATTGGTAGTTGTTAGGAAGATGTTGTTAAATTCAGAAGGAATGTACTACATTCCTTCTGAATTTAATATTTATAGATATAGATAACATAAAAATAAATGGATGTTATTAGGAATACATATTCGTGTTAATATTTGATTAAATACATCTACTATTTATGTTCATTATATTTAAACTAAACATTGTCGGCAGCGGCTTTAGAATCCTGCCCTGTAAAAACAATCTTTGGCAACCGACAAATGGCGGAATAACCATCTCAATTTTATGTCAGGCCAAAATATCCAGATCTGTGATGGGCTGCAGCGTTACAGGTGCGACATGTTCTGACACTGCAATCGCCAACCCGCTTGCCCAGCGTGGCGATTAAGGGCAAACCTCCCAATGGTAAGCACCAAAAACACGGCCCCCAGTTCCCGGCCATCCCTATGTACCTGACCGTGGTGGCGGTCATGGCAACTGTGGGACAGGGGTGCTAAGAATCCCGGGAGAGGCAGGATACCACCACAAACTGGACCTGGCGACGTACAATGGACGAACTCTGCAGCACGACGAGAACATTGCAGAATTAGAAGTAGAGTTGAAAATGTAAGGTGGCGTTCTGGGATTGAGTGAAGTTCGAAGAGAGGAGAGGACACACTAATCCTAGAATCAGGCCACCAACTCTACTATCACGAGGGACATGATCTTTCCCAGGTGGAGTGGGCTTCTTCGTCAATAGAGTTCTCCGTGACAACATTTTGAATTCCAATGTCGACGAGGGTAGCGTATCTTGTTTTAAAACTAACTGAAAAATATACTGTGTTGCAAGTTTACGCACCAACGTCGACACACCCGGACGATGAAGTTGAAGCTATGTATGAAGATATAGCGAAGGCTTTACACAACACTACTAAAGCCCAGTTTAATGTCGTCATGGGGACCTTAACGCCAAAGATGGGAAGCATACAGGTGTTGAATCGATTATGGGACCGCACGGTTTGGGAAGTAGAAACCAGGGGGCAAATGCTGATCAACTCGAAAAGAGAGGCTTCATCTAATGAATACTTATTTTCAAAAGCCCCAAAGGAAGTGGACCTGGCGCAGCCCCGACAACGTGACGAAAATGAGATCGACTTCATTATGACGGACAAAAGTACATATTCAGAGATGTCTCAGTGATCAATAGGTTTAATACAGGAAGCGATCACCGACTTGTTCGAGGTACTCTGAATATCGATTTCAAGATTGAAAGAGCCCGTCTGGTAAAGTCCACGCTCCGACCAAATGCTTTTCAAACCATAGCGGGATCCCAACGTTTCCAATTGAACTCGGAATCGATTTGATGCCCTAAAACCCACATTGGACATTGACGAGGATCTCACTAGTGGTCAAGATCTTAAGGGATGAGGGGAATAGGTTGTGTAGTAGGCAACATATAGGCCGGAAGTCTAAGCTCTCAGACGAGACACTTCAGCTTATGCAAAAGAGACGTGAGGAAACAACAGCCGCGCCATCAGAACAGCTGGCACTCACCAGAATCGTAAGGAAAGCTGTACGGCGGGACCCACGGCGCTCCAATGCAAACCTTATTCAAGAGGCAATAGAGCGAAACAAGGGTCCCAAAGTCTTGCTCGTAAGCTCGGGAGCAGCCACATTACGAAACTAAAACATGCGATGGCAAACCCTCACGTCAAAGCCTGAGATTCGCTGAGATCGAAGGCTATTACGGCACACTATATGCCTCCCAAACCAGCAACCTGACCTGAAATGCGACGATCCCAGAGCCACACTAACCCGCCACTTTACCGACGAGCTGCCAGATATCTGTCTGAGGAGATTGAGTTGGCCCTCACGCAATAAAATGGAAAAGCCCAGGAGAGGACGGAGTTACAACAGAGCTCTTGAAAGCGGCGGACAGCCATAAAAGAGCTCAGAATTTTTAACTGCGTTTTACGACATGGGAGAACTCCAAAGGCGTGGAGCAGAAGCATCACAGTCTTGTTTCATAAGAAAGGCGACAAGACATTGCAAGAATTATCGGCCCATCTCGCTTCTGAGCCACGTCTATAAGTTGTTTTCGGGTCATCACGAATCGACTCGCGCGGAGAATTGACGAATTTCAACCACCTGAGCAGGCTGGGTTTCGAGGAGGCTATGGCACCATAGACCACAATACAGTGAGGCAAATTATACAGAAGACGAATGAGTATAATCAGCCTCTTTGTATGGCCTTGTGGACTATGAGAAAGCCTTTGACTCCATCGAAACTTGGCTGTTATGAATTCTTGCAGCGCTGCCGGATTGACTGGCGATACATAGATGTCTTGAGACATTTAAACACCAAGCTCGATGTCCGTTCATACAGGTGGTCTTACAAAACCTATCCAGTTGCATCGTGGAGTGAGACAGGGGACACAAAATCCCCAAAACTGTTCACAAATGCATTGGAAGATGTTTTTAAGACGCTAAACTGGAATGGACGCGGCATCAATATAAATGGCGAACACATCTCTCACTTGCGCTTTGCCGATGATATCGTCGTCATGACAGAATCGCTGCAGGAACTACAAGACATGCTTAGCAGCCTAAATGAATCCTCTCAACGTGTCGGACTGCGTATGAATTTAAATAAGACAAAAGTCATGTTTAACGGTCACGTCATACCAGATTCGATTATCGTTGATGGTGAGATTCTTGAAGTTGTTCAAGAGTATATCTACCTCGGCCAGATAGTGCAGTTAGATAAAACAACTTCGAGAAAAGCCGATAGGCGGATTCAGTTGGCTAGGCAGCATTCGGGAAGCTTCGTCAGGTCTTTTCGTCGCCCATACCGCAAAGCTTGAAGACGAAAGTCTTTGACCAGTGCGTCCTGCCTGTACTCACATATGGTGCCGAAACGTGGACACTAACGAACGACTACTCCACAAACTCAGCGTCACCCAGCGGGCGATGGAAGAGCTATGCTCGGGTTTCTCTGGTGGATAAGATTCGTAACGAAGAAATCCGCCGGAGAACCAAGGTCACCGACATAGCCTTCCGTATTTGCAGGCTGAAGTGGCAATGGCTGGTCACATTTGTCGCAGAAGCTGATAACCGTTGGAGTAGGCGTATCATAGAGTGGAGACCACGTTTAGCAAACGTAGTGTGGGACGCCCCTTGGCTAGATGGAGCGATGATCAGCGCAAGGCGGCTGGCAGCAACTGGATGCGTGTAGCCGAAGATCGAGCTAAGTGGCGCGCCTGGAGAGGCCTATGTCCAGCAGTGACACGCCGCAGCTGATGATGATATTTAAACTCCATCAGGAAGCAAGAATTTTGTTTACATTATTTTTATTTTATTTTGTTGATTGTAGGTAATGTACATTCTTTCTGAGTTTAATATTTCTTTACTTTATTTTTTTATTTGCATTCCCAATTTTTTCAGTTACACCTACTTGATGCAGTTTGTTATAACTGTCTAAGAATATTGCAAGAAAGTATTGAAACTGCTCATTTCATTAGAATATTTGTATTCCATGTGGATCTTCAATTTTAAGAGCTCACCACACATGGGCTCTGCCAATTAACTCAGCAGAAAGAGATATTATTTTGCAGTGGATACCATCACACCAGGTACTTACTTTACTTTAACAGCCTGTAAGTGATCCCCTGTCTGAAATAGGCTTGCCCGGAGGAGTTGGCATAATCGCTTTGGCACACAGATTGATGTTTGTAGTATCATACACCTCGCACTACAAACAATTTAGCTATTCACTACCAGGTTATCTTTAACTTTACAGCCTATCAAAAGTCTACTGCTGAACATAGACCTCCCCACAGATTGCCTTATAGGGAGATATTCAATAATCAGTTTGTTTTCTTTAGTTGTTGTTAGATAGATGCTACTTCTTCCTTACCTTACCCCATATATGTACCTTTGTACTTAATACACAAGTAATATTTTTACCTTAAATGAAATTAGTGTAAATAAAACGTCTAGGAACTTACTTAGTCAAATAATGTTATAATTCTAAAATAACTACTTCACTTGTTTATCTTTCTGATTTGATGTATTTTATTTCTTTTACCTTAGTGGAATCTGTTTACTACAAAGTATTATGAGGGAAACGAGTACATGCTATTTATATATAATTTAAGAGGCATTAAGACTGTTTATTAGTAATAAGATTGAAATAAATTAAATATTAATAAATATTATTATTTAAGTGGTAGACACTGTAAAACTATAGTCTGTTCGGTTAGTTGATGAAAAAACACTTTTCAGATGGATCATTTAGAATGAGTCTGCAATCTTGTCGGCCGAGAGCTTCTACAACTGTATGGAGACACAAATGATAACAGGGATATGGAATTACAATCCATGAATATTGAAGACATCGGTAACATCCCAAATCACCTTATGCCTGTAACTGTAAATCCTGCCATTTCCAGAGCGGCATCAACAATTACTATAATAATATGCAGACCTTTTCTGTCAAAGGTTTAAATTATTTCTTAAGCAAAATTGTTTAGTAAGGTTATTATACTACTAGAGTACATGACTGATAATAACCCCTGGGGATGAGGTGATCGCTACCATGCTGTTTCTAAATGTTTCAAAACAATTTTAGAAAATATTATATTGTAAATGCTTTTTAAAAAAATCTCGCTGGGTTTCTTGCTGGTTCTTCCCAGGACAGAGGTTTTTTTGAAACAGTGGTAAAAGTAAAATGACTTTTAATAAGTATTATGTATTGTAATCTATATTGAATAAAATGATTCTATTCTATCCTGTGGCTAGTTATGAGCGTTGCTTCTTCCCGTCACTGTATTTTTAAGTTATGTAATAATTTATCTAGATTCTTAATACCTAAACTAAAAAGAACTACTAACCTAAAAAGTTGCTGATTGATAACTCATTTTATGTGCCACTGTGCTCGTATTTGTGAATACCACTAAATGAACCTCACAATGATTGGAATAATTTATATACAAGTAGTAGCTTTGGTTGCCTGACAACAACTGTGGCAAAACTACCATATAGTAATGATGCATATTTATATAGTAATATAAATATGCATCATTATATATATATTTATATAGTAATATAAATATGCATCATTACTATGGTAGTTTTGCCACAGTTGCGCCGCTTGTGGCAACCAAAGCTTTGGTATTTATAGGAGATGTTGCTGCTTATATCCTGGTAGCTTTATTTGCTCTGTTACGACTTTTACGACACCATACGGGACGAATCGCGATGGCAGTTGACGGAAGGGCTATACAATATTTTACATTATATATTTAATTTAGGGAAGACCTATGTTCAGCAGTGAATTGTTGTAATGATGACGAATAATAATCAAAAAACTTGTAATTATTTGCTTTTGACCTGTTTCTACTATGTGCCTTATTATAATTTATAAATAAACGCCGAGCGTTGAATAGATGCTCTGATACTTTCGTATCTCTTTGAATTGACAATCTTCTTTTGTTTTTTTTATAGAATAAGTATGACAAGCGAGCACACGGTTCACCTGATGGTAAGTAGGATGCTGTCTCAGACATCCACATTTATCCTCGTTTAAGAATCAAAATGCAGACTGTCACCCCTGAGGACTAAGATGGAGTGCTTTGTTTCCAGTGTAAGGACCGGGTCTCTACACTCATCATACGAAACACAGGAGCATTGCTACTATTTTACGCTGGTAGCGTTTTCCGTGAGAGCGTGTCTTACCCCGGTCGGCCCTATCCGTACACAACTAGTTTAAAACTTCTTCATCATTACAGCCCTACACAAGTCGACTGCTGAACATATGCTCCCCAAGGAATTATATAAAGCACGGTCCTGAGCCACCTGCATCCATCGACTTTTGAATGTCTTACCAGGTCGTCACCCATCTAGAGAGTGACTGCACAGACATTAAGGGGCCACTCGGGCAAATTATGAACTGATGGCGGGCCAGAAGTATAGGTAATAAAGACAATAAAGAATTGATAATAATGTATTAAAATTGAAAAAGAATTTATTAATTTGAAGCGTGGCACTGCATAGTGCTTATAATCTTTTTATATTTGGCCAAATTTACTTGTAGCAACACGTAAAACTGCTTCCAAACTTTCATTTGCAAGGCGGTTTCGATTTTTGTTTTATTATTATTTAGTATTGAAAAGGTTTGTTCACATATATAGGTAGAACCAAATAAGCTGCACATTTCAGAGCATTTATGGCAACTCTTTGTACGTATTTTATCAATGCAGTGGTAAAGTTCAGCAAGTCTCCTTCGTTGAATTTGTTGCGTAAATTTTGGTCGTTTTGAATGTCGATAATTTCTAACTGCATTGACTCTAGCGCATTTTCAACTGAAATCGTGAAAGGATTGCTGAATATGTCCAACAGAGGTTTCACTTTTTAAACTCCGAAAATCTGTCTTGAAAAGATTGAATCAAAATATATAGCTTTTCTATAACTGAAATTAATCGCAGTTTTATTGAATTTTCAGCCATTTTCTTATAATTCGGAAAATGATTGTAATTTCAGAATTCAATTGCGATCTGAAAAGTGTCAGCTTGCATTGAAAGATGATACATGAGCGTAGAGCTGGGATATCAGTTGATTTTTGCCTTGAAGCCGTGTGTTCAAGACATTCAAATGATTTGTAATATCAACTAAAAAGCCAAATCACACAACCAATTAGGATTTTTAAGTTCCGGGACATCCCTTTGCTTTTCCGCCAGAAATATTCCAATTTCTTCTATTAAATTTAGAAATCGTTCCAGTGTCAATCCATGACTTAGCCACCTTACTTCTGTATAATACAGTAAATTCCATATTCGCTTTCGATGTCATCTAGGAATTGTTTGAATTGCCTGTGATTGAGTCCTCGTGATTTTATGAAATTTACAGTCGAAACTACCACTTTCATGACATTTTGAAATTCAATTTTTTAGAACAGAGGGTTTTGTATAGTGCAGTGAAACTGCATGAGATCTTCAGCGTTTATGTTTTTCTTGCAGATGCTTTTCAGCAAATTAACTAGCCCAGAATTGACACCAATCATCGAAGGAGCACCGTCAGTCGCAACTCCGATAATTTTGATAAGTCCAAATCAGTTTTGAACACTCATCCAAAAGTACATTGAGTAAATCAACCTCTGGTTTGACCTTTCAATGAACACATTCTAATAACTCTTCTAAGACTTCAAAATCTTGAGTAACACCTCATGAATATCAGAACTTGAGCTGTGGAACTAATATCAGTGGATTAGTCGAGTTCTAATGAAAAATTCAATGATCTTAGTTTTTTCATTTAATTGTTCCTGCACATATTACCTGACAAAGACATAATTCGTCTTTGGATAATCATACGATTTAGTTGAATTTTCTCAAACTTTTTGCTACTTCTGGACACATTTTCTTAGCGGCAATTTCTATGAATTTTACAAAATTCATCGGAAGGAAGGCGACTTGCTTTGCTATTGAGAAATTTCATAACTAACTTCTGTAGCTGTTTCTGAATCTTGAATGGCTTTTGTAAACATAGCTTGCTGACCAGTAAGCTCCTGTTTTAAAGACAACATTTTATGCTTCCTTAATTCGCCTGTAAACTTGGTAAAAGTAGGATGCTGCGTTTCATAGTGTTTTTACATTATATTCCTGCAATCGCAACAAATTTTGCAAATTAAACAAACGACTTTGTTATGCGACCATAAAAAAGTATTTCAGTCCAAATTTCTTGAAACTGCTGATTTTCATCTTTAACCTTACGTTTTTACTAGGTCCTGGCTTGTCCATGTTGCGTTCTAATCCTGGCTAGGATTAACACAGCACCTAAAAACAATTACAGTACCTACTTAAATTACCCATCCTTTTAAATTACCAAAAATAATTGATTAAATAGGTAGGAAACACTTATTAATAACAGAGTTTTACTTACGATTTCACAACACAATTATACACGGCACTTGACGGAAATCTACGTTGAATGTGGATCAAAATATATGACACCGGCTAGTCGAGTTAAAATCTATACTAGAACTATTAGAACAGACACTTCACCAAATTAAAACCGAACTGTCGGTCGCTGCGGTTAGCGTGGCTTTTATACCGCGCGTATAGAGTCGAAAACTGTCTGGAGAAATCACGAAACCGACTCTGGAAGCTTTGGTATCTCACTACGCGAGCAATCGGAATTCGGGACTATTGCTATCTCGCTTGCTCTAACAATATAACCTGTGGATAAGCCGCCACCGCGCTGCTGTCGTCGCCGCGCCGCCGGCCGCGGCGGTTCCTCAAGAAAACGAATTTAACCAGATCGCTGTTACCGACGCACGCACGGCGCACCGATAAGCGCACTTAAGAGCGCACGCGAGATTCAAATTACTTTTCGAACATATTTTGGTTTTATTCTGAATATAATTCAATATTTTCGAATGTACGAGAATATTATTTTACTATCGGCGGGCCACCAGTATTCGACCGGCGGGCTGCATGTGGCCTGCGGGCCGGACTCTGCATCTACGATCTAGAGGGTAGCCGCCCCACACTGAGCTTACCGGTACGAGACTGCTACTCAAGAATTTTACATTTTGCTTCAATTGTGGTTGGACGTAAACATGCTAATCAATCAACACATATTAAAAGAATGTCCTGGCACTGCACCTCGCGGCCTGTGATACTTATAATAGACTGCTTTAAGAATATGATGATTTTACAATAATAAACATAAAATGCAGTGACAATACAGTGTTTCTTTTATCCTAACACAAATGGTTCAAAACACCTTACATGCTATTTATTTTCGTGGTTAATATCGTAAAATCGGATATGTTACTATCCAGTCATTTTGGTTTTAATGGTGCGGAATGTAAACATGTTATTCAATCAATACATATTAATAACAATGTCCTGACACCGCACCTGGTGGCATGTGTCACTTTAATACTGCTTTAAGAATGTGATGATTTTACAATAACAAATACAGTGACAATACAGAGTTTTTATCCTATCACGACTAGTTCAAACATCTTACGTGCTATTTATTTTATCAATCGCCAGAGGTAAAACTCGCAAAACACTTAAAGTTCACTGTTGGACGCACATGCACCTAAAACCGTGTTACTGGTTGCAAATGATATTAGATAAATAAGTATGTGCTTGTTTTAGAATTAGTTGAGCATAGTTTTGGCTTTATTTTTTTTAATTGAATATAAGCACAGAATACATTTGTAATGTATTCTGTGCTTAGTATCAATATAACCACAATAAATAATAAATACAGTTAAGAATCAATACACTGGTCTGTTTATTCGTACTGTTTACTCGGTACTACTAAAAAATTCATCCACCAAGTAGTACTTAAGAATTGAAGAACCTACAACTTTTTACACTTTTTACTATTCACAGTGCACTATTATAACATAGGATATCAATAAAAACTATTAGACAGTCGCCCGTGGGATTTTAGGTTATAATAGAGATTGCCGTTTGATTATTATTTTCTCAGTATTCCTTTATATATGGTACAACTAATATTACTATAGTAATCTAGAGACTATAAGGAATAAATCTACATACATTTCATTACGAGTCATCACAGTTTTGGTGGCCCATTCTCCATACAAAATAAACTGTCTCCTTTGCTTTAAATCGCTTCAAAGGAATAAAGCCAGAAAATATTATTTAATAAAGTAAAATATATATATATATATATATATATATATATATATATATATATATATATATATATATATATATATAATCTTTTTTAAACGTTACCCCACACTAGGATTTTCTTCTGTATCGTGGAGGCAGTTTACAAACATAAATTGCACAAGGACAAACATCCAGACCCGGAACAATTATATATATATATATATATATATATATATATATATATATATACTTTAAAGAACTAAAAGAAAAGAATTTTCCCATTATATTATAATATCTTCTGAAGTCGATGACAAGGCAAAATGTATTGAAGAATTATAATATGTATTTTGTTGTCGCTCATTTCATCGCAATTTTCCTTTATTTTCGTAATTTTTTTTTTATAGGATAAGGGTGACAAACGAGCACACAGTCCACCTGATGGTAAGTGGTTGCTGCGGCCCATAGACATCTACATCTATCCTATTACAAATCAAAATGCAGATGCGTTGTCACCCGTGAGGACTAAGATGGAATGCCTCATTTCCAGTAAAAGGGTCTCCGGTTCTACACTCACCATACGAAACACAGCGTTGCTGCTATTTTACGCTGGTATTCTGTGAGAGCGTGGTCCTTCCCCGGTCGAGCCGACCCATTCGTGCTACAACTATACAATGAATATAGCCACAGCTTGGCCTCTACCACGTATGATTAACTTTGTTGCTAATTAAACTCGTCAGTCCCTCGTTGAATAACGTGTCCAACGTTTGCGACATAGAGCATGTAGATATAACGCATACGATGTAATAACTATCAGATGCGTGGATTATCCCTCCATTTTCCCCGAAAATCTGAGATCGCTGGATCGTCGCGCACTGCAATGTGGCGTGGTGTAGATCTAATTTAGGTTTTACAACTCGCTTGCCGCTTATCGCAATATAACATGATGTATTGGCTCCGACGCGTCCAGATCGGTCTATATGGTTAATGGCGGCATAAGGTTGTTCTAGCTTAATGGAAGCAGTTTGCGTCGAGGAGCGATGCGAGGCGACGGCTAACTGCTGCATCTTCTTTGGGAACCCTGAGGAGAATAATGACTTGAAAGTGATCTCAAAACATCGTAGCACTCAAGAGGCTGGGGGGGGCAGTAAGTGGGATCGATACGTGCTAATAGCGTGGCAAAGCGATGGAGAGACCCCCATTGCGTTCCGAACGAAGGTCCCGGAACCCCCCGTATACGCTGATAATGACCACCGTGAGGATTTAGCCGGTAGGAGTCCGGCATATCCTTTTATTTGCCCCCGCAGCGAAAGGTGTCAATTAGGATTTCCCCACGAAAAAACAAAGTTCTTGCATTATACTACCTATCTTGTCATTTTTCGCCTTGTTTTCTCGCTCACAATGTCTGACAATCGAGTCAATGCGCGTTCAAGATGTTGGCGTGGTTCCGCCATATTGTCGCTGCCCGGCCGATCGGACAGTATTGGTGTTAGGGACTTGTATCAAAAGAAAACGTTGCCACCTATTTATGTATATCGTATCACATGAAAATATCAATACCTACGTATATCAATATTGTTGTTATATTCTTTATCATTCAGCCTTAAGAAGCTTAATAAGTTTCTGGAATTCCCTGCTGGATATAATTTATACATTCCAGATTTTAGTACTTAATTTTAGTAAAGTTACCCGCTAGCATATTCATAACCAGCGCCATGCTTTAATATGAAAAGTTTTTGAGACAAAGTTACCTTGCACGGTTCAGTGACACTTTAACACGTGTACAAGACGTTATTACTGTTGCCAAATATTTTGCCGTAAAGCTTGACACACAAAAATACTGAACAGGGATATATTTTTGCATTTGTTCTGATATGTTTAACTATCAAGAATTTTTGTTTATTTTTATGCAATTTCCCTATTTTTAAAATAGTTGTAATTTTTAGAAAAAATAAAATAAAACGGATTAGGTAATATTTAATTTTAATACATTTTCTATTTGTCCATTCGTTTCAAGTTTAAAAAATAATACACTATGAATTCTTTTTTCTATAACATGTTTTTTTTTGGAATAATTGTGACAAACGAGCATACAGTGATAACAATGGTGACAGTCGGTCTGATAGTAGGTGGATGCCATGACCCACAGACATTTGCACCTATCCTCGGTTAAGAATAAAAGTGCAGATGCATTGTCACCCCTGAGGACTAAGATGGAATGCCTCGTTACCAGTAAAAATAATCTCCAGTTCTCTATACTCACAATATGAAACACAGCAGCATTACACTGCTATTTTACGCTGGTATTCTGTGAGAGTGTATAATGTATATAGCTCTGTTATGTTACTAGTTTTACTTATATATATGTAGTATTAAATAAAATATAAAAATGATGTGTCAACATATTTAGGATGAAAATCTGTTACAAAAGTGTTATATTAGTGTTTTTTTTAATGTAATTTGATGTGTTTTTGTCCATATAATAAATAAATACATGGATTACGACTTTCTGTATTTTATTACTCACTCTCACTGATAATAATAATTATTATATGTTAATTTATTTTCAGTTTTTGTTTTTATAACTGTGATAAGTCGATGACGTTGGAGTGGGTCCTTGGGTGGTTTGTATTCACAAATGGACCCTTTATGTAGCGCTATTGTCGAGATCCAGAAATCACCCATTCAAGGTCGGAGCGGTCGCTATTATATAATAAAATATGATTTAAATATTATCATAATAATTGCAACCATAAACAAGGCATCACAAGTCCACTGCTAAACATATATTTTCCACAAATATTGCCACAGAGCTCGTTCCGGAGCTAATTGCATTGGTAAACAGAGAATACACTACTGTCTTCCGGTTTAAAGTGTATCGAGCCAGTATAAATACAGACTGTGAGGTATTCCATGTTAGTCCATCTCTGGGGACTCCCAAAATATCTGTAACTTTCTAAATTTGTAGTTGGTTGCAGGCCATAGGCTGCAGTAGCCGCTTGCCATCAAGTGGACTGGAATTTATTTGTCACTGCAATGTTATAAAAACAGTAATTTATACACGCTGCACATGATAATAATATAGTCTGAGGCGTAAATACGATACAGAGTAATGCATAATATTATAATATTTTAGTGTGTGTTCTATGTGACGCTACTAATACGCAATCTAATCGTGAGTAAATGCGTATTATGTATTAATGAATGTTTGACTGTTAGTCCTGACCTTTGTTGGCCTCCTGTAGTCTTAAAGACTTGATAGATTTACAAAATCTGCCACAAGATCCGAAAGCTTTTTAAGGTATTTAAAATAATTAAAGAAATGAATAATTCATATATAAAGTTAGACTGAGGAAAGAAACTTTTGAACATCTTGTTCGGTGGGAGATCTCCCCTTTTCCTTTCACCGCTAAACACTCATTGCTTTTTTACTCCTTTTTTCTGAAAAAGTGGAAATTATATATTTTTATTGATTTTATTGTGAGTGAACCGTATGGTGGAGGTGTAAAATTATCCACTACCACATTTTATCCTATGGGTGTCGTATGAGGTGAAAAGGGAAATTGAACTATCAATAACTTTGAAAAGTACATACGAAGCAATTACGTATTTGGTCAAAAAGGGAATAGAATATGTTATAAAGTGAAATAAAATGGTATCCCTAACAATATTTTGTTGAGTACGCGCGCTAGCTTTTAACTCTAGTTGATTTATTTAAGATTCTGTTATAATATATATCTGGTTCAACGAGGAATATTTAAAATATGTATGACCGCTGTTCGTTAAAAATAAAATAAAAGATTCAGGTCATATTTAAGTCTGCATTTGTTATACATGCAATTTCTATATTTGAACGGATTAAGATGAAATGTTCAAATTATGTAAAACAAGGTAGGTACTAGTAACAAATATATATATGAAAGAGAATATTTAATTTTAATATTTAGGAAATGTAAAAGGATAGTAGAAATGTTAGTACGTTACCAATCGGCACAGAAACCAGGCAAGCAGTTAACCGCACTTCACAAACACTTAATAATTCTGCGCAAGATCAGGGTGAAGGATTAAATGGAAATTCTAAGGGATTGAGAGAATATGAGCATTTCAGCCTGGTAAACACATAATAAGCGACGTCATTCCAGCACATCACAAGATCGTGTGCTTTTCATGCACGCCGAACACCCCGCCTCACTGCGCGCTCTGATAGATCGTGCACTCAGGCCGTCCTAAGGCAAGTCCTCAGTAGAAGCCCTCCAGCGTAGCTCGGCTGAAGGAGATAATCGTTTTGGCCCACTAGAAATTTTAACGTAACTTAATTTTTTTATTCACAAAAAGATACCAATTTAGTAACGGACCTAAAGATTTTATTAAATCTAACCGAAATCATGCAATCTGAAAAAAGTTGTTTTGATATACGTGTTCTGGCTGTATATGAAACAAAAAGCATGTAACGAAGAACGAATTACTAAAAGGATTTTCCATCAATTTTAATGTACCTATAAATGCTGAATGTACCTACAACTTTGTTTTATACTATTAATTATTGACCAGTGCACTATTAATACCGGTCAAAACTACTAGACAATCGCTTTTAGTTTGTTTTAGGTTATTGTGATATGCATATTTTAATTGTTATTTCTAGATATGTAAGTAATATTACTATTGTAATCTATAGATTATAGGAATAAATCGATATATTTCATTAGTTACGCCACAATTTGTGGTGGGCCCATCTCCATACAAAAAAATAAATTGTTTGCTTTGATGTCGGGAATTGGTAATGTATTATCATTATTTTCAAATAATAATAATGTCGGATTAGATTAAAATATAATAAAAGCAAAATTAAAAATTTTGAAAACCCACGACGTTTAAAAAGTTGTATTCGAAAAGGATTAAATAAAAATATTAAAAACCCTGACTAAGAGGAAGTAAGTCATGAAAGAAAAATAAAAGTTTTAAAAGGGTTGATTTCTGGTCTGACAACTAATGATGACTTTCCTTAGTTCTTCCTACCTTTTGTACCTTTTGTTTGTCGTAGCGATAAACACAGCAAACATCAAATATAGGCATGTACTACACGTATTCACCTACCTATTAGGAAATATAATTACAAACCCAAGTAAATCCGTTGGGGCATTGCCAGGTTCACCTCAATATAGAAAAGCTGAGAGATGTAGTAATTTATATCAATTAAAGATTACGTTTATTTACTTACCCAACGTAATTTCAATTAGTTACAAACTTATAAAATGCAAAATTTTAGTTCATTTCAGGGCAGGTAATAACCTGAGTTTGGCAGCTGCATCTTCCTGATGACAACTGATAATAATATAAAACTGTAGTTGTCAACCCGCCTTCCAAGCAGGGCAACTGCAAGTATCACCTTATGAGGCAATATATGGAGGCCTATGTTTATGTGTAATTTTTACTAGGCTGTAATTCTGTATGCAGTAGTCGTAATTTTTATTTGGTGTAAGGCCGTAAGGCTGCATTGTCGCGCTGTGGACGAGCTGAGAAGAACCAATTTATTTTAGCCAGCTTTCTTAACTGGTTTCTTCCGAAGTGTGCTGGCCCCAATAGATAGAAGAATAAATTCTAGAATTTGGACACTTATTCATGCACATGGATTCAAAACTTACTAACGTAATACGTAACGTATACTTAGGTATACTTGTAAATACTTATACGTGTAAAAATCTGAATACCGTTGAATCATCAAAATAAATCAGTTGACGCCGATAATGTAGTCCCGAATTACATTGTTATATATGATGAGATGGTACATTTTAAAATTATTGAATTTCTCAGATACTCCTCTTGTTTGATGAGATAAAGTTTAAGGTTTGAAGAGATATGTCAAAAGAAAATAAATGTAAGTTATTTTGTGATAAGCAAACGTAACGTGTGTCAGCTTAACTTTACTTTAAAAATTTCTTAAAAAACATTGTATTGTATTTTTATACTATTTCTTAATCTTGTCAAGTGTGCGTGTACCAATTATCGATATTTTAAGAAAATTTTCGATGCTATAGTGATCACTGAATGAAACTAGTTTTTGAAGGATATTAGAGCGTATTTTTACTTATATAGGTATATTTCCAGCGTTTCTGCACTTTGCAGCACCCACGGTCACGGAAGGGTTGAGGTATTCAACGTCCCAATGTTATAGTTAACCACGGCTACTTTCAACAAATTATTGATTTTTGGTCTAGTATACGCCGAAAGAACTTATTTTAAATTGAGTATGCTTGGGCTGTTGGTAAGCACCTAGCCATCTTCTCTATAGTAATTAGGATGTTTTTTTGAAACTTTAATAGACTCGTGAATCATCCTTGATAGGAATCGGTGTTATTTTACGAGGATTTTGTGGTCTATTAAATCAGGTATTCGGCAGGTCTTCACCTTTTTGTAGTTGAGATATTGCACGCAATCAAACTAAACGGTTTGCTTTGTTTTTATTTAGCAAATTTATGGAATATTCTGCCGGCGTCTGTCTTTCCGTCCTACTACTATCGTCTTCAAGGCAAGAGTGAAAAGGCTTTAGTTACGCTGAGACAGTGCGATTTACCATATAGGGCTTCATCACCACATACCAACGAAGGGATTGTAGTCAAGTGTAAAAAATGAAATAAAATTAAAATTAGGAGTAAATTACACCTCAAAATAAGGACAGCTGCTTTTAAGCACTAAAACTAATCATATAATTACATGACATACTTAGGTGACACACATCTGCCCACCGACCCCTTTTATGTCATTATGTCGAAAGCCTTTCACGTCGTCGTAATATGTTGTGTATGACTGAAACCGTCATTTAAGTTGAAAAACAAAATCGCGCTCCACTGGTCCTGAAAATTGGGCGGCAGTGTACAGAGCAGTAGCATACGGAATTCAATTCGTGAAGGACACAAAGACAAAGAATCGATGGCTGCAAAAAGTTTTACGTGATAGAGTCATGCTGCAGCTGTTTTATGATTATAGCATGAATAGATCACTCGCTTGGGGAAGAACCACACTCTTACAGAATACAAGCGTGTAATAATAGCTTAATGTTGCTGTGCTTTGAATGTTGAGGAGAGAACGGAAAATCCTTTTACTGGCAACAAGGCATTCCATCTTTGTCCTCAGGGGTGACAACGCGTCTTAATTTTGATACTTAATTAAAGATAGATGTAGACGCTTATGGACCAAATCATTTACTATCATCATCCGGACTGTGTGCACGTTTGTGACATTTATTCCATATGCTTTTTTTGAATTTTCACTTAAATGTACCGAAGCAAAAACAATCCTACAATCATCATCATCATTACAACCTATCAAAGTTCAGTGCTGGATATGCCACTTCCATAGATTGCCTCATTGCAGGGGGTATATTGCCATGGTTGCCAAATTTAAAGCCCATTCTTTGTAGAGCAATCATCAAAATATGCACCTTTGCACGGGCGCGTAATCGCTGCAAAAGCAGCACGCCTTTGCTCAATTTACTTCACTTTATTCTCTTACAGCGTCTTTTAATTTTTTACTTACACTAACAAAGTAAGATAGACGAAGAGACAGCTCCATAGCGCAGTAAGTTGCGGCGCCGAGGGTCATGGTTTCGAATCCTGCACGACAAGTATTTGTATGGCCTACAAATAGTCGTTCTGGGTCTGGATGTTTCATCATCATTACTCTGCCTTCACAAGTCCACTGCTGAACATGGAGCTTCCCAAGGAATGCCACAAAGCACGGTCCTGGATGTTTGTTCTTGTGCATTTATGTATGTAAACTTCTCCTGATACAAGAGAAATAAAAGGTAATGTGTTTTAAAAAATAAAGAGAAAACTCTAATCGTCTGTATTCAATTCGCTATATTTTGAAGCATATATCAAGCAGGCTTCTTTCGTTTGTTCATTATGTATTCCGTTAGACAGTAATTCCAATATAAATATATAAAACACTCTACTGGCAAATGTTTTATTATTCTCAATATTTATTACAGTGATTGTCTCATATCAAAAAGAAAGACAGACAAAGCGCTGTACACATTATAAGTGATGGAAAATTGCGCTCAACTTCCTGACACACACTCAAGTATACATTTTTCTTTTTTTATCAGTCAGTAAAGTTCACATTGGATGCAAATGATTTCAATGCTTAACAATCTATACGTGTTTTCACAATAAGTTGAGCATTGTTTTGCCTTGGTTTTTGCATTAATTTAAAGTTCCGCTTTTCTTTCATTGTTAGAGTGACCTTTTTATATATAGGAGAGGGGCAAACGAGCATGCGGCTCACCTGATGGTAAGTGACTACTGCCGCCCATGAACAACTGCAACACCAGGGGAACCAGAGGAATTGCAGATGCGTTGCCGGCCTTTTAAAAAGGAGTAGGCTCTTTTCTAAGGTCCCTAAGTCGTATCGGTCCGGAAAAATTGCTGGTGGTAAACTATTCCACAAGGAAGTTGTGCGAGGAAGAAAACATCTTCTAAATCTCACAGTGGTGGACCGCCAATCATCCAGATGTGTGGATGGTATCGGGAGTTCTGCCGCGATGTGCGTTCGTGAAATTTGGCGGCTGGGATTAATCCGAACAATTCTCAGAGCACTCCCGTGGTAAATGCGAAAGAAAATGCAAAGAGATGCAACATCTTCGCAGCGCCATGAATCGAGCCGATCGGAAAGGACCTGGTCGTCGACGATCTGAGCCGCTCTGCGCTGGATGCGGTCAAGTGGAAGGAGCTGGCACTGGGGAGCCCCAGCCCAGAGATGGAACAGATTCCATGTGACGCCGAACCTGCGCCTTGTAAAGTTGCAGCCGTTGCCGGCATGAAATACTGTCCCGCTCTGCTGAGCACGCCAAGCTTTTAGAGGCCAATTTGGCCTTCTCTCCAAGTGACCACGAAACCTGCACGTCACTCGATATGTCGACGCCAAGGATTCCGATACTGGCTGAGGCAACGAGTGCCTTGAAACTGAGGAGATACGACAAAGGGTTCTTTTAGCGGTAAACGCGCAAACTTGTGTCTTCTGAGGATTAAACTGGACTTGATTTAGTCGCCCTAATCCGAGACTTTGTTCAGCAAAGACTCGACTTCAGACACAAGTTTGTTCCGGTACTCGGCGACGTTTTCCGAGAAATATTGCACGGCCGGCGTATGAGCATCACCAGTGCTATCATCCGCATAGCAATGAATGCTACCGGTTTGCAACATATCATTGATATGCAGAAGAAACAGCGTTGGTGATAGCATCGCAGCCTTGTGGAACACCAGCGTTAATAAGTTGTAGTCGGAGCATGCACCGTCTACAACGACCTTGATGCTCCGATCTCAAGAAAGCTGGTGATCCAATTGCACACCGGGAAGCCCATAGAAGGAGCTGTAAGAAACGCTTTGTGCCAAACCCGATCGAAAGCCTTCGCAATGTCCAAACTAACGGCCAATGCCTTCCTTGACTCTACTGCTCCGCCCATCTATGAGTCAGGTAGACCAGAAGATCACCAGCTGATTGACCCTGACGAAACCGTATTGGCGGTCACTAATCAGCTGGTGATCCTCAAGGTACGCATGAGCTGGCAGTTTATAATGGATTTCATTATTTTGAGAACAAGGGGTGATGGCGATAGGCCTGTAGTTGGACGGGTCTGAGCGGTCGCCTTTAGGGATCGGTTGGACAAAAGCTGTCTTCCATGATTTCGGGACTACGCCTAGGAGTAGGAGTACCGGAAAAGACGCGTTAGAACCGATGCCAACTCCGGAGCACACGTCCTCAGCACAATTGGGGATTCCGTCAGGCCCACTCGACTTGTGGATGTCCAGGAGAGGAGTGCTTTGCGAACCGAGCGCTGAGAACCGAACATCCGGCATGGAGCACTCACACCGCGGGATGGCCGGCGGTGTGTTCTCCCGTCATCAAGAGTCGAGTTGACGCAAAAATGAGCCCAAAAGGTCGGCTTTTGCGGCGTAGGCCAGTGAGTCGTCCTCCTGTGCAGAGATGGTAGTGATGGCTTACAGAAATTCTTGGACAGCCTTGGCGAGAGACCAGACGGTTCCCGAAGGAAGGCGAACTAGTTTCTCGCCAATTCTGCCTATGTGCTCTGACTTGCCTTGGCAATAACACTTTGAAGGACCTGGAGGCGAAGTTATACTTCTTTTAAGCATGCTGGTGTTTACATCCCGAGCCGCCGAAGCCTCAGCCCAGGCCTGATAGCACTCCTGCTTACTGCGTAATGCAGTCTTACAGGAGCGACCAAACCAAGGCTGCGATCTGCCTCCGATAGGTACCACAGATGATGGAATAAATAGTTCCATTCCCTGTAACACCACATCAGTGACAGAGTCAGCAACAGCGCTGGGATCATCCGGCGAGAAGCAAACCCGCCCCCATGGGTAGGATGCAAGAAAGACCGCACCGTCCCAATCCGCCGACCTGTAATGCCAAACACGGCGGCAACCTGCAGAACGCAACCGCGAGGGAGCGTGAGCACCACACCCGGATCAGACAATGGTCCGAAGAGCCGAGAGGGCATCGACGAAACCTGATATCTGTCCGGATGAGAGGTCAGCAGAAGGTCCAACAGGAAGGTGTGATACTTCACATCTGGAATCCGCGTAGGCGAAGTAACCAGCTGTGTCAGACCATATGCCAAGGCAGTCATAAACAGTTCTCCCGCATGATCGGTTAAACGTGATCCGCCATTCGGCGTGGTGGGCGTTAAAATCGCAAGGATCACGATCTCTGCGGATGGGACCTGTTGTAGCAAGGAATCTGTAGCCATTGGACGTGGTCGATGAGTCGGTCTGTTTCGGCATTACCGCTATGGGACCTATAGACGCACCCGTAGACGCGCGGATGGTCGTCGCTATCTCGCGTAGCCAAAGGATGGACAGGTCCGAACCTTCAAGACTACGTATACGCACTCCAGCCCGAGGCACAAAGGAGTGTTCCAATTTGTACCCGGGTAGGAGATACGAAGTATCAGCCGGAGAGGACACCTGCGTCTCGGTCAGAAAGAGCAAGGCCGGCTTCGCCGTCTCGAGATGGTAGTGGACGGCGTTTAGGTTCGAGTGAAGTCCCTGATGTTGCAGAAACCACGGATAGCGTGGCAGGGGTCGCCTTGGTCTTGTTGCTCAGTTTGCCCCGAGCAGTTATTGTTTTGAGCGGATTTGCCCCCCCCAGAATACGAGCTTGAGCACCCACGCTGAGGAGGAGTAGCATGGTCGTGGATGCTCAGCGAGGGATTCTCCAGGGGTGCTGGTACCCTCCTGGGGTAGTCTAAAATTTAATTCCGCTACCATGTTGATGGGGAGAATTGGGCCCGGTCACCTGCACTCACCAGACGAAACGCAAAAGCAGAGTCCACTTCACGCCGGTATTCTGTGAGGTCGGTACTAACCCGGCTCGAGCGGTCGCATACGTGCAACAGCAAAGCTGCTGCGTGGCTCTACCACCGTTAAAGACCTTTAAGAATCCAGCGTGGTATTCTGTTATTTAAAGGAAATACCTTTTTTATTGTCATCAACCAAAGTGATATTCACTGAATGCTAAAGAACTGTGGTGGTTGAGTTTTGGGCCGATTGTCGTAGTGATGGCAAGAGAATTCACCACCCATATCATCACATCGGTGTCGTAAAAGGCGACAGGGGAAATTTAACCAGAAGATGGGCAGTACCTCCCTGATAACAGCAAAAGTAATAAGAAATTGCGGTTGCTAACTTATCTAAGACTACCTACAAATTTTGTTAGGTTTGTAGTTAGGTTTGGGTCACGGGACGTCTCGTGTCTCGAAGTCCGTGTGTCGAAGGGACTTTCCTAATTTAGTTGTCTCGAGTCCCGGACTTTCGGGTCGAGACTCGAGACGAGACAAGATTGTCGAAAGTTAATTATTACAAAAATCAGAAACAGATTGTCGGACAAAACTGTTGACGCTCTGATTTTTAAAAGCCTATTTTATTAAATCAGCAAAGATATTTAATTAATGTGTTAGCTGACTATTTAAAAGACTGATTTATAAGTCTGTTTTATTATTTATATTTAGATTATTTAATTATGAAACAAATCTGTGATTATGACCAATGATTAGATACTAGAATTACTAGATAATAGTAAAGTTATTAAGAATTAGTATGATTTTTAACCAAGTTCGTTTTTAACTATGTCTAAGATTTAACTGCTTGAAAGTGAATCTGTGTGTGATTAAAATAAATAAACAAAGCAATTATTAAGACTGAAATTAACGTGAAAGTTATTAAGATTTAATTTTCTGTTTAATAAATGTTGATTTTACAAAAATTGCCTTTTTAATACGTTTCACCAGATATTAACTCAATTAAATTCTTCAAAAAGGCTTACCTCTAAAAACAAAGTTCATAATAAAAAGATTTTCTTAATGTCTCGAAGTCCTGGAATTCCTGGGACTTTGATTATACTGTCTCGTGTCGCGGGACTTTGAAATTGTCGGGAATTCCCAAACCCTAGTTGTACTGCCAATAAAAGGTAATGGCATCGCATCTTGCTTAGCTTGTTTGCTAATAATGATGAACCCCAGTTTCATTTCCAATAACAATCCATTTGGAAACTCGGGACCCGTCATTTCGTCGGCACCAATGAAATTGTTAGTTACAATTTTAGTGCTGATTTACCACGTACTCTACGGTGATGGAAAACATCGAGGAAACCTGCATATCTCAGATATTTAAAAAATATTTCAAAGATATGTGAAGTCTACCAACACGCATTGAGGCAGGTAATGTAGCTATTTGGTGGTGGTGGTTGAGGCCCGGGACCGCGGGTTAAATTCCGCTCGGTACAAGTGTTTATATGACCTAAAAATAGTTGTCCTGAGTCTGGATATTGGTCCGCGTTTAATTTATGTATGTAAACTGCCTTAACGTACAGAAAAATCCTTGTGTGTGTGGGGGAGTAATGTTAAAAAAATCTAAAATATCCATATAAATGTATGTAAATTGGACCTAAAGTTATATTTAAAATTTTGAAGGTAGCTTCACTAACTACGATATCAGGACATCAACCACCTTAGTGATCGCGAGGCGGTAAATTACTAAATTAAACGCACACGATCCGACTGAGACCGATCAAGACCGAGAAGTACTAGATTCTCCAATACGCCAGCCAAGCGTAGCGATAGTGCCAAATTCTCCATACAACAGAAGAGGTTCATTTTCAGCAGTGAATTTTAACAGGCTAATGAAGAAGGTTGCTAAATCTTCTTTAAGTTTCCATTTAAATATACAACGCGCTCTCTTCAATTTGAGTGCACACTGAATATTTAAAATATTGGCGGCCGCTGCTATATAATTCCATTGGTGAAATGGATTTATTGTGAAATGAAATCAAACCGCACTCTATCAATCTTGTTTGTTATATATTTGAACCTTAAAAATTAGGACATTATCATTTTGGTATTTTAGTATTTTTACATATATTATATTTAGGGGATGTCGTTTCGCGTCCATAGGCTTCGACCACCTAATCTAGGCCCACCCTACACGTGTCCTCCGGTGGTGCTAAATAAGCGACAAAGCCGAAAGAACAGACTTGGCCTCGCCGGTAGCGGCGTAAAAATACCACTCAACTACTTTCCCATGAGGCATAAAAGAAAAGAAATGGCCCTGAGTTCCGGCGCCCTTTAATGGGCAGGGTGCGAGAATCTCCGAGGAAAACCGGTGACGAGGTTCGCCACTTGTCACGTTCTGTTCCCGGAGGGCGAAAAGTGGATTGCGGAAGCCCGCCTGTCTACACTGAATGTATGTGGAGCAATGAAACTAAGATGGATGAAGTATGGGTTATGATGTATGATAGAGGAATAGATGTGGTGTAAATGAGACGAATGAAAGGAAAGGATGCCACTCACATGGCGTGTATACCACGTACTGGTCTGGTGTAGACGAGACAGAGCGGGCATGCCAGGAGTCGGTATCATCCTTTCAGAAAGAATGGGTCATTGTGTGAAAGAGTCATTTGGGTTGAGCGCTGGTTGATACAGGCATTGAAGTCTCTGTATAGGGACTCCAGTGCTTGTGTCAGGATCAATGGGGCCTACTCGAACTGGTTTGGTATCCATAAAGGTGTCAGACAGGGCTGTGTGGCTACCCGTGGCTGCTCAACCATTTATGGACAGTTGTTTGAAAAATTTGAAAGTTGAAGAATGCGGGTTAAGAATGGGTGAGTTAACCGTCAAATGCATTTTGTACGATGATCAAGTCATACTTGCGTCTTCGGCGGCCGAGTTGCGAATGATGGTTACATTAATGAACAGGTCATTAAAAGAAAGGGGAACAAAATTGAACGCAAGTAAGACGAAAGTGATGGTTTTGAAAGAGAAAGTAAAACGTTATGTGAAATAAGAATAGAAGGGAATTGGTCGAGCAAGTAGATGAGTTTGTGTATTTGGGATGTATCGCAGGGATGGGATATGATAAAGATATAGAACGACAAGAACGCAGGAAATGGAGTAAAATGGCTCTACACTTATTGTGGAAAGTCAGAATGTTCAAAAGGCACGTATGGCAATTCACAATGCTGTGGTAGTCCCTAATTTAATATAGTAGTGAAAGTTGGGTGTGGCAGAGGAAGCACGAGTGTAGAGTAATGCTTTAGAAATGGTCATTATGAGTATGTTAGGACTGAATCTAAATGACAGAGTGAGAAATTGTGTGATAAGAGAAAGTGTGGTTTGCAAGATGATGTTGTGACCAGGATTAATAAACGAATGCTTCTGTGGTTTAGTCATGTAGAAAGAATGAATGAGGAAAGAGTGACAAAGCAAATTTATGTGGCAGATGCACGGCAGAGTCTGAAGGGACGCCTTTAGGTGAAAATTTATCTACCAAATTGGCGATATATTGAAAATAGGCCAAATTAAGAGTGCCCTTAACCGACAAGCGTATGCGTAGGTATATGGATGTGGAGGAGGCGAGGAGGTGTGTCAGATCGTGCGAAATGGAAGTCCATAGTTCTGCCTACCCCTCTGGGTGACAGGCGTGAGTGTTTGTATGTATATGTATCGGTCGGTATGACGAGCAAGGACTACGGTTTCCCAGAATGCCAGCTAAGATATCAACTTAAGGCGTTTCGTATGGTGAGTGTAGAGAATCGGCGCCCTTTTACTGGAAACGAGGCATTCTATCTAAGGGCTAAATAAGAGTACCTGTAATCCACGAAAATGTATGCTTAGATATAGTATAGATTTGTAAGAAACGAGAGTGTGTCAGGATCGAGCCAAATGGACGTTCATAGTCAGAAACGTAGGCGGAGACTTCTTGCTACCGCTCTGGGTGACGAGAGTGAAAGTTACTGTAATGTTATGCTATCAGAGATTTCTTGGCAATTTAACCATTTTGTTAATTTATGAAGTCTATATTGACTTTTAATAAAGGATAAAATGGGTTGACTTAATATTCACACATTCTACGAACTAACCCATTTAGTGGTTAGATTTTGACGGATGTTTAGCATTGCAAATTCAATAACTTAATAGGTTGGATCCTAAGATAAACAAAATAAACACCTAAAATTACTAAATATTAAAAATTTAAAAGCCCCCAAAACAAAAAGAGCTGATGATCCTCAAATGGCCGAATTTTTTTGAGTTTTTGAAACATAACTAAGAACACATTCGATTAAGACCCCTTTCAAACAAAAAAAGAACTTAATCAAAATCGGTTCATCCGTTCAGGAGCTATGATGCCACAGACAGACACACAGATACACAGATATTCAGATACACAGGTACACACTATGAACCAGCCCAGTGTTTAAGTTTGGCTGGTGAGTTGTGGTCTGCAGGTTCAAATCCTGCATGGAATAATTATTTGCCAAATAATTGTTACTTTCCTGGATGTTTATTCATGTGTAATTTATGTATATAAAACGTCTCAACAATACCGAAATCCTAGTCCATGTCCTAGAGTGAGGTGAAAAATAGGAAAATATAAAATAAATATAAACACCATTAACATTCTTTTATGGTCCTTCAATTAAGTTGGATTATGTCCGTTACCTGATTTATTTATTTAACTTCATATGCGGCAGACTTAATGCCTGAGGCATCTTACCAGTCTACCTTAGAGTAGTGCAGTGATAAAAGAGGTTGTGTGTGGTATTATTCCATGCAGGATTCGAACCTGCGGCTCACAACACACCAGCCAAACTTAACCACTGGCTACGGCTTATGTTAAGTATTTATTTTGGTGAACTTTGTAATCCAAACATAATAACGTTATTGTAATTCTACTACGGATATCTTCATTACTGATTCTATCACGTAGAGAAACTCTGAGTTTAGCATTCTCCATAGCTAGCTCAGTGACCGGAGACCAATTGGTAGAAATGTTCTTCTTGGCAGTCTCGTACTTGTGATCGCAGTGTGGCTTCCCACTCAGATGGAGTGACGACCTGTTAAAGCATGCAGTAAGTCGATGGATAATGGTGAATAACCAGGACAGTGTTTTATGTCGTTCTTTGGGGGAGGCTTATGTTCAGCAGTGGACTTGTGAAGGACTATTATTGATGATGATGATGATGATGATGATGATGATATTCTAATACTATATTATACATAGAGAATTCTCTTATGTCGTCACTACACGGCATTAATAATAGGTATTCTTTAAATGACTTTTAATAACCAAAAAAAAATTGCTTCTTACATTGAAACTTACTTTTTTAAACGAGTCGAGTTACCTTATTTTGTAAATAATTAATCTTTAGAGCTGCAACGTATTCCTACCTTTAATATTAAATGAAAACCATTTCAACTTAAGAGTAAATAGAAATGACGACACCTAATATTTAGCTAATTTTAATATTTTTTCTAAGTTCAAGTTTTGTTTATGTCGCAAGACGTCTGATACTGCGATTGTCAATTCACCTGCAAAATTTGACGTAGCAAATCTTCCTTACAACGGGAGAGGACCATGACCAGCATTGGACTCTTACGGGCTGCTGAAGGAAAAGAAGGTTCAAGTATTTCACTTGACAAACTTGTTGAAAATGTCGAAAATATTACTGGTGGAATAGAAAAAAGGAACATAGAAATGACATATCAGGAATAAATTCTTTATTCTTTTTTAAACACATTTTATAAATTTAAAGAAACTAATAACTTATAACAAAAAGTAAAATACGACTTCAAAGAAAAGTCAAGTATTATTATTTAAAATTTAATCTTTTGAATTGAATGGTTTAAGGAATAATTACAATCAATAAATGGTTACATTTTAAAAGCTCATTCCCTATTTTGGCATCCTAAGGGATATTTTTTTCTAAAAATGTATATAGGCCATACTGAATGGCAAGTTTACCTTATTTAATAAAAAAGGAATCATCAAAATCGGTTCTTAATTGGCAAAGATATCGCAAAACATACATACAAAAAAAAACGTACAGTCAAATTGTAAGTCCCCTCCTTTTTTGAAGTCAACTAAATACAATCAAAATAGACAGACGTACAATCTTGTTTTTATTGCACTGTTGTATCGTTGTACCTTTTTTGTGATACAAAAGAAATAGTAAATTTCACCGACAAAATATAGGATGACAGCACAGCTATTTCACGCCAAATATATGAAACTATTGCATCAGCGTAATAACAACCTACGTCTCCAATCTTTCCGAGATAGAGTCTAAGCATGAAACGCGTTTAGAAAAACATTTGTATTGTAAGAAATACGTATGTTGTAGGTATACGTGACAGAAACTGCCGGGCCACTCTGTGATGTTATTTATGAATATTGTATTCGGGAAGCGTTCTACTTCTATGTTCTCTTTTGGATTACATTCTGACGTTTTCATTTTTTATAATATTTGTTCCTGTTATTAAGGTATTTCTTTGTCTCCGTAATAAAGTTAAATAAGATGTTTTGAAATTGAAGTTGAGAAGTTCTCAATGGGTTTATTCTTTCACTCATCATTCATTGCACTCTATCATAATCCACTGCTGAACAAATGCATCTCCATAATATATTACCTTAAAAGAGACCTATTTGCCATTTTTGTCACGCTTAGCAGTTGGGTTGGCAACCGAGGTTTGTTATTTTCTAGTTGTTATAGGAAGACGCTAAACTGCCCATTTCCTGATTTGTTTCCCTTTGTCGCCTTTTAATGTCCTCCAGACCGAATTTCGATCACGTCTTAACGTAGACTTGCCTCTTACGACACCCACGGGACTATATAGGGCAGTAGATATTCTTAATCCGCCAATGCAAGGCTAACCACCACTACACAGGTTTTTATCCCTAATCGATATTAATGAATAACTGTAGTTATCAGACTTAGAGAGGTAATTTTGATGACAGGAAAACTGTACATCGTTTTAATTTTCCAATCCAAAATATAGACGTTTTAATTGTCAGTAATATAATAATAGGATTAAGGTTTATGGATAAGCGACAGCAGTCTAATGGTAGCGTTCGGACTGCAAACTCGAAAAGCCGTCGGTTCGAATCCGCCATTAGATTGCTGTGGTGAACCACACTAAACCCAAGCATTTATAAGCATACTTTAACGGAAGTATTAGTAATGTTAAACGCGTTACTAGTATTTTTTTAATATTATCTGTCACTTCTAGGTTGTATTAGCGATCTGTGAAACAGTTTATATTGTTAAGAAACAAGTCCGTAAAACCTCTTCGCTAATTGCCTCATATTTTGTAAGGCATTTTGAACATTATAAGGGCCACTTTTGCTTGTGAATTTTTCAACACATACGGGAAGCACCTGATGTTAGCAAAGAGCAAAAAATGGACTAGGGACTGAAGGTATAGCATGAAAGAAATATAAACTACATAGCTTATACATTTCATATATTTTACATTTTTTTATAGAATAAGGGTGACAAATGAGCACACAGTCCATCCGATGGTAGGTGGATGCTGTTGCCCATAGACACCTACATCTATCATCGATTAAGAATAAAATTGCAGAGATGTCGTTTGCCTTGAGACGTAACGTTAAAAAAAAAAGAAACACGTATTCATTAATTCATTATTTTATGCCCATTACAAGTCCACTGCTGAACCTCCCCCAAGGAGTGCTACAAAGCACGGTCTTGAGCGACCTGCATCCATCAATTTCCTACACATCTTATGAGGTCGTACATGTAAGAGTTCTTATAATCTTGTTCTTGGATCAAAACTTATTATGTCGATCACATAGGGTTAGTCTTTAAAAAAGTAAATTGATATATGTATCTATATACATCTCACTTCTGGGCACGGACCTAGTCTTATTTCTGAGAGTGTTGTGGAGCAAATAGTCCGCGTTCTGCTCCAATGTGTTTTGGTGGACATGTCCTTGAAAATGTGTTATCTTTGCATTGAGTTAGTTCTATAGCAGCTTGTGTTATAGACGGATTTTTTGAGTAATTGTAAATATCTTTGTACATTTCATGGTCATTACAGCCTATCAAAAGTCTCATAGGTATCCCCCAAAGATTGACTCATAGGGGGTGATATTTGACATGTTGCCACGCTTGGGTGGTGGATTGCCAACCGTAATTTTTTATTATTATGTATTGTTATGAGGAAGATGCTGCTAGCCATCTCCTGTCTAGTTTACCGTTGTTGTCTCTTATTGAATCCTCGGAATTATGTGGGGTAGTGGTAATTTTACACTGCCACTACACAACACATATCTATTTCTATATTTATTATAATGAGAGAGTACGAATTTTTGGAGTTTGTGTTTATGTGGATGGTAATCTCCGGAACCACTACAGTAATTTAAAAATTATTTCATAGTCTAAAAGGTAAATCATTCCAGATGTACATAGGCTATATATTATATATATATGTCGGAGAATCAGTGGCGCCATCTATGCTCACACGGCGGCAACACTGGTTCTCGCCCGGTAAACAATAATCGAACGCGAGCGTGACGTCATATCGAGTCATGCTTGGATAAGGCCGTGGGAGCGAGATCATTCTACCGCTAGTGCTCGCACAGAGCGGACGTATCTGTTCGACTGTCGGTATGCTCGAACTGTATTTGCCTATACCGAATGTATGGTGCAGTGCGCTGTTTTATTGATGATAATGATTAATTGCGTAAGCAAGAGAACAAGTTGAACATCCCGCTCTTATACTTTTATTATTTTTAACAATTAACCTCATGATGTATTTCCGAGATATAGATTGTGTTATAAGTGCATCTTTATTTACAATAAACTGTTTCTTTTGCCCACTTTTTATACATATTTTATGTCTAAAAGTTATTATCATATTCCTCAACTAAGTCGTAAAAGGTCGTACCTCTTAAGAGCTTTCATAGCGTGCGCTCTATAGTTAAAGTTGCACGAAATAATGTAGCGCTGAATTGTTGAAAAAAACCTCTTGAAAAGTTCCTTAAAAATTTTTTTAGGATTTAGGATTGAGAATATTTTTAGGATATGTTTAGCGGATATGTATCTTCTAAGGATAACTTACAGTAACCATTTACATATATAAAACTCTCGCGCGACAAAATAAGTATAAGAGCGGCTGGCGCGGCGGTGGCGGGGTATGTCCAGTTGGAGAGACAATCTAATAATATGTAGATAATTGTTCATCTCGGGAAAAACCAGAGGGGGCCGCTAGTTTTAATTTTACAGGAACTCTAGAACATATATTACGCAATAATAAATAATGATTTGTAACTATAAAATATGTTTACTGAAATTCAGGAAATTCAGTAGGGTTAAATGCTTACGAGAATAATTCGGTTAATGGAAAGTATTAAACACGGTGTGGGGTACCATTACATTCCATCACAAGTCCGCGGCTGAACAGGGAATCCCCTTCAAGAAATGCCACAAAGCATGGTACTATCTCGGGGAAGGCCTATGTTCAGCAGTGGACTTGTGACGCTGTAATGTAAATAGTATAGAGTAATAGTGTAATATCGAAATATTTTTTTTAAATAGTCTGTTTGTATATCCGGGCTAATCTTCGTAATGGCTGAACCGATTGTAATGAAATTTCGCGAACAGATAGAGAGCAATGCCAGGAGGGATCTAAGCTATATTAAATCCACCTGCATCCATCGACTTCCTACATTTCTTACTTACTGGTACGAGGCTACCACTTCCCCATTTCTGATGTCGCAGTTCTTTCAGCTATATTGCAAGTACTTGTATGTCATAATGTAAACAATTTTTTGTTTGGCTGTTAATCAATGTGAAACTTACATTATATGTTTTAGAAACGTCTGTAAATGCGACAAGGGACTTTTATATGATAATGATGATACAGGTGAAATAAGAATATAATAATAATTTCATTAACATCTCTCTGCAATAAACAAACTTCTGTAATCGATAGTGATATATATTCAACGTTTTTTATTATAAATATAAATCTTAAGAAACACTTAAGGAAAACTTGGCTCTAAGCCTTCTGTGATTATCATAAGAAGATTTCAATTCGCTGTAGTTTGAAAGCATATATTAAGCAGGCTTTCGCCTTTCGTTTATTCATTATATATTCCGTTAGACACGGTAATTCCAGTTTAAAATAAGTAAAACGCTCTTCTGGAAATTGTTTTATTATTTTTCTTGATAAATATATTTATATCAGTACTTATCTCAGACTAAATAAGAAAGATAGACGGGGCGCTGCGTATATTTTAAATGATGCCAAAACCATGCCCAACTTCTTCACACGTACTAATGCAAACGACAAACATATTTTTTGTTCTTTCTTTATCATTTCGTAAAAGTTTACTGCTGGATGCATATTATGTACCTAAAACATGTTATTGGTTTCAAATGATTTTAGATGTATATGCGTGCGAGTGTGTGTTTCTTACAACAAGTTTAATATTGTTTAGGCTTGTTTTTTGCGTCACTTGAAATATATGCAGCGCTTCGTCTTTGTTTATTTGATCGTTCATTATAAAAAATAAAAATATATTTTTACTACCAAAGTGCAGATGCGTTGTCATTTTAAAGGATTGTCCGCTACCTTAAGAAACGTAGTAGCAATAATATGCTGTAAATTTACGCTGGTATTCTGTAAGAATGTAGTCTTTCTCCAGAAAAGTTGACCTATTCTTTTTTATATAACTAAAGTGACAAACAGACTTACAGTCCACCTGATGGTAAGCGGCTACTGCAGTCCATAGCCAACTGCAGCCAACATGAAATATAGATGACTACAGATGCGTTGTCATCTCTGAGGACTGTAATGGAATGTATGTAGCAATTAAAAATAATTGTGCTGCAGTTTATCCTTTTGAAATATATTACGCTTATATTATAGAATCTTTACTACGTTATGGTGTCGTAATATGGGGCAATGTTACAGATAACCAAAGATTATTTACTGCACAAAAGAAATGCATTAGAGCTATTGGTGGAATCGCACCGGATAAGTCCTGCAAACCGATATTTAGAGCCTAGGTTTGTTGACATCAAATCGCATAATAATTATTTATTTAGAAAAAAATTATTGACTTATCTCAATGAAAATGAATTTTATGACATCAGAGACCTATTTGTTAAATGTAATTAATATTTTTTTAATGAATTAACTATCTTTATTTATTTATGATTTTAATTGTTTTAGTCTAATCGTTCTGTGTTTTGATTAGAAAAAATTCATTTATATGTGCTATTTATGTAAATTTGCATGCTATTTACAATCACATAGCAAAAAATGTCGTGCTTCAAAAACTGTACTGTCTTTATTTGTCCATGTTTTAAGCAAATATATCAAATAAATAAATAAATAAACAGGTGTAGCTTGAAAGCTTCTGATTCGACTCTCGACATGAAATTTACATAATCGTAGGTTGTATATTTTTTAAATTATAATTTCTCTAATTTTTCCAAAGAAATATTTTTTTATGTTCCATTCATGCCGCTGCAGCCACAGCTACTTGTAGTTAAGAATATTTCTATTCCTATATTTTACAAGTTATGTAACGAATTTAAAATAGGAGTTTGCATAGCGGGCTTTTTGGTCGTTGAGTATTCCATTAGAATGAAAACATAAAATATTGATGTATACTGTAGTCTAGTCTAAGTTGCATGATTGTTTATATAACTGTAATATTTACAAAGGTTGTTGGATTAATAATTAATAACCTAAAATAGTAATAACTTCAAAAATTTATCATACTAATATTTTCCTGGCGGATTTTGGTCTCGAGGTTTTACATTGCGAAAATGCATTATGTTAAATTTGTGAAAAGTAATAAATTTATGTTTCTTTTCTGGTTTGAAGAGTAATTCCTCCCTTCTAAAATTGCGTGCACTATCACAGACCCCAGAAAACCCAACACCACGAGTCACATTTGGAGCAACACACTACAGCCGATAATAGGACACGTGATCGCCGTTCACCCTTACACGCGGTTCATCTTTCTGTACGCCCAGCCAAGGTATGCACAATGTACGATGCAAAACTACAATTTCAAACCATTAGTAATAATTATGGAGGAACGTTAAGCCTGTTCATTGTCATAGTGGGTGACGATTGTTAGTGTAATACCATAATAAATAAATAGCAGCTTAATGCTGTTGTGATTCGTATGTTAAATGTAGAAAACTGGAGATCCTTTTTACTGGTAACGAGGCATTTTATCTTAATGCTCAGGGGTTGCAAAGCATTTGTATTTTGATTCTTAATCGGTGATGGATGTAGATGTCCATGGGCCGTAGCATCCACTTATCTACGTGTAAAGTGTGCTCGTTTGCCACCCTTATTTTATAAGGATGTATTTTTAATTATTTTACCTAAAACTTCTATATTAGACCCAGCAGCACGAACAGACAACAATCAATCAACGACAACAATATCCAATACCTTAAAAGATTAAGGGCTAATCTTTCAATCGTCAGGTATAAGTTGCCCATCAAATAAATTATAACCGGACTGATTATAAAAGTGAAACAATTGAACAATTTAATTTAAAGAACTATAATTTTTAATTTGCTTCCGTTGTATTGAGGACGAGCGCTGCCCCTGAGCCGTGGTAGCTCAAAGTGCTTAGCCCCTGAGCTACCACGGCTCAGGGGCTAAGCACTCGCTGTAAATATCATAGTAAATCTACAGTGAAGGAAAACATCGAGCGAAAACTGTATGTCTTACAAAAAAAAATTTTTTTGAAGACATTCCCACATTGGGGCAGTGCGGCGGACTTTTAATAGCACTTAAACCTTCTCAGAAATGAGAGGAGGCCTGTGCCCATGAGTGGGACCTAGTAGGCTGTAACTTTAACTTCTTTTTCTACATAAGATAAAATATAATATTTAAAAGTTTAAATTGTCTCTTAGATATATGATGATGAAGAAATAAGTATATAACAAGCGCTACTAACCCGATGCTCATTGTTGCGAAGGCACTTTCGTATATTATAATTCCGCTCTATCGTTAAATATTGTACCACTAGATGCGATATGTACTTTGCATTATGCATATGAGTAGGGTTACCAGATGACAGGAATTTTTCTGACATGTCAGGAATTGCGACTCTTTGTCATTAAATCAAGAAAAGTTTGAATTCATCAGAATTTATAGAAGGAGAAATATTAAAAAAAAATAATTAATCACATTATTTTTGTACAAAAATAAAACTAGTAGAATAACGTCATAAAAATTACCGAGATATATGAGTATTAAATTGAATTACTCGCAGTATTGTTTTTTTTATAAGAAAATGTCCCTACATGTTAGAGCTGTATGTGAAATTTCCAAAGCTTCTTTAGTATATACAATAAACATGGAAAGCTAGTTGATTAAACTGTTTTATTTTTTGTTGTTTCAATGTTATCTCTATAGCTTAGGGGCTACAGATGCCGAGATATCTTGTACAATATTTATATTTGCTTAATATAACCAATATCTTATATATCGGCGCAACAACAATAGTTCGTCGATTATAAGAATTAATCATTAATTACTCTGTTTAATAATTTGATTGGGTTAAAAATAGTTCATAAGCCATTAATTAATCACTGTTTGATTATTACAATGTAAAAATCTTGTCATTCACATATTTCAATACTTGACCTAAAATTTATGTACACGTACTTGCTACGCTATAAATACGGCCGCACAAAGCGTGCTAAGTCTTTTCATTCCGCTTGCGCCACCGCTCTCGAGCGGTCGTATAAGTTGTCCGCGCTCTCGTCCCCGTACGTTGAGTGCCTCTGCCTGCGCCTCCTTCCTGCCTGCTCACGCAGCAAAGCAGCCGCCTCGGTGAGTTCTTTTGCCTTTCTTACCGTTCTTGCCCCCTCTGCCGCCTGGCAGGGAGGTTTGACCACTTTTGTTATTGTTTTTATTTTTTGTTATTTTTTCTGTTTTGTTTTTGTTATTACTGTGTATTATTGTTTCTTGGAAAGTCTCTTGTTCTTTTCAAAACAAGCCCCTGTTCTTTTGATAACAGGGATGCCCTCCCGTACTGTTTCTTAGAACGTCGCCCCTCCCCCCTCCAACATGTCCACACAGGACCTTATTAGGTCAATCGTCGCCGCCCTGAACCAATCTCTTGGTCTAGGCATTAATCTGGACGAGACGGCCCTCGCCGCAGTCCAAGCCTCCCTTGCCCCTCAGGCATGTCCCCCCCGGCCCCCGTTGCGTCCTGCACGGCGGCCCCTATGGCTGCCCCGCAGACCGACTCGCCCGCGTCCCCCGACTCCGACTCCATGGAGTACTCCGACGCCACGTCCGTAACCTCGTCTTCCCGGAAGAGGACCGCCACCAACACGAACTCTTCGTCCAGCAGCTGCTCCTTGGACTCCGATAAAACAGTAACGGACAGTACCCCCTTCACTGTAGTGAAATCCAAGCGCGGCCCGAAACGCGCCGCCAAAAACCGCTCCCCCGTCCCAGCAGCCCCTGCCACCACCCCCACCTCCGCAGCCCCCGACGTTGCACTCACCCCGCAGCTCCTACTGTTGCCTCCACCTCTGCAGCTCCCGTCCCCTGCCTTCCAAACCAGCAACTCGCTGTGCCACCTAACAATTTACCCGACTTTCGAAAACCTGCTACGACACAGGTATCAATTATGATCACGCCACCAACCTCGGTGAAGCCATCAAAATAATCCCCCAGTCCATCGACGACTTTCGCGGACTTACCAGGCTTTTCACAGCCGAGCGTGTGTCCTACCACACGTACGCTCTCCAAGAAGAGCGTAAAGTCAAGGCCGTAATCCGCGGCGTCCCTTTCGAACTCACCAACTAGGACATCCTTGAGGACCTTAAGTCCCAGAGATTCCCTGTCGAGGCTGTGCACAAGATGCACAGCAGCAAGGGCAAGAGGTTCCCGCTTGCCCTCGTCATTCTGACCAACGTGCCGGAGGCCAAAGCCATCTTCCGGCAGGTACGCACAGTGTGCGGCCTGTCGAGAGTGAAGGTCGAGCCCCCACATAGGCACGGTTTCCCGGTGCAGTGCCACCGCTGCCAACTTTACGGGCATGCGGCGGCCAACTGCTCTACTACCCCCAAGTGCGTTAAGTGCCTTGACCCCCACAACTCGAAAGAGTGCCTCGGCCTAGTAATGCCGAATCCCCACCAGCTTGCGTCCTTGCGAGCAACCTGGCCACCTGGCCAACTACAAGGGATGCCTCGCGCTCCTCGTCCCCGTCTCAACAAACTAGCTCCGCCGCCGGTTAATGAAAAAACATTCCCGGCGCTCCCATCAAGAATGCCCCGTCAGGGCTCTTACCAGCCCCCTCAGGGCCCCTACTGGCCCCCTCAGGGTCTCCCTAGGCCCCTTATGGGCCCCATCTGGTCCCCTCTGGGCTTCTATCAGCCCACGCAACCACCAATTCTCCCCTGGGGCCCCAAAAAGGCCAACCCCCCGCGGACTTTCTCCGCTCCTCAACAGGCAAAACCCTCAATGGTTGATGACCTAAATACGGTGTATGCCGCTATACGGAGCATCGACATTGGCGAGATTGCCATACTAGCGCGCAAACTGCGTGCTGCTCGGTCCCCTCAGGACCGTCTCCTTGCTCTTGTGCACCACAACCTCTTGAAATATTGTGTTGTTAAATTAATTTAACTTAACTTAAAAATTACAGAGCACTCTGCTCTCCCAAAATCTCACGGTCGTATTAAGCCTAAAGGTTTATCGCTTGTGTCATTTAATATTCGCGGGTTGCGAAATAACCTCCCCGAGCTTAAGCTCTTTCTTCGAGATCGCGAAGCCGACCTCCTCCTCCTCCAGGAAACCAATCTCAAAACTAAGGACATCAAAGGCCTTTCCATCCAAAAGTATTCTCTTCTTCGTAACGACAGACCGGATTTATTACAAGAAGACACTGCATAGCTCCCACATCCTTACTCCACAGTTTACCAACATGGAAGCTACGGTATGCCGGCTAGCCATAACTGGACATCAGTCCATCGTCATAGCCTCTTGCTACATCCCTAGTGGAACCCTCCCCCTCAAAAAAGATTTTGAGGCTATTCTCTCATAAGGCAGCTCAGTCATTATGTTTGGAGATTTTAACTCCAAGCATAATGAATGGTCCTGCCGTACTACTACTCAGAGTGGCAGTGCAGAAACTGCTTGATATCACGCAGTCTCTTGACCTTACCGTCCACAGTCCCGTCGGCTTAACTCACTATCCCGACATCACCGACCACGCCCCTGACGTGCTATACTTTGCGCTAGTTAAAGGAGTTTCCCTCAACCTCAGGGCATTCCCTCCACCATCCCATGGTCCTACCCGCCTTGCGGCATACGGACCGAATCACGGGAGACGCACACGGTACTTGCTCTGGGCTCTTCCGCGTTTGCTTGACCTCAAACTTCTGATCCGTCCCTTTCTACATATCACTTCTCCCCTTCTGGGGCGTGACTCCACAGCAACGACACTTCGCGTTCGCAGCTATCTGGTCGTATTGTTCAGTCGTCATATTACACCAGGGCAATCGAGACTCTTGACGATCTTGGATCCGACCACCGCCCAGTCTCCCTCACTCTGGCCATCAGCCACCTCCTCAACCCCACGAAAATCTTCACCAACTGAAGGGCTTCAAGGAGTCCCTAGCAAAAGTTATGGACTCACAGGACTCTCATCTCTCTCTCGTCGGATTTTGACATCCTGAAAAAATCGACACGGTCGATTCTTCTCCACCCTTATAAAACTCTGTAAGGAGAATGAAAGGTGTCCCGGTTGCTAATACTAATGGTCTTCCCTCACATATTAGCAACTCATTGAGCCAAAAGAGCTGCTTTCGAGAGCAGCACTCCATCCCACCCCTGACTACAGGCGTACGGCCAATCGTCTTC
>JAGSMP010001387.1:0-54431 GCA_029286625.1 Parnassius orleans | reverse complement strand
AGCTGATGTATGCAGGCTAGCCATAACTGGACATCAGTCCATCGTCATAGCCTCTTGCTACATCCCTAGTGGAACCCTCCCTCAAAAAGATTTTGAGGTTATTCTTCATAAGGCAGCTCAGCATTATGTTTGGAGATTTTAACCCAAGCATACTGAATGGTCCTGCCGTACTACTACTCAGAGTGGCAGTGCAGAAACCGCTTGATATCACGCAGTCTCTGACTCACCGTCCACAGTCCCGTCGGCTTAACCTCACTATCCCGACATCACCGACCACGCCCCTGACGTGCTATACTTTGCGCTAGTTAAAGGAGTTTCCCTCAACCTCAGGGCATTCCCTCCACCATCCCATGGTCCTACCCGCCTTGCGGCATACGGACCGAATCACGGGAGACGCACACGGTACTTGCTCTGGGCTCTTCCGCGTTTGCTTGACCTCAAACTTCTGATCCGTCCCTTTCTACATATCACTTCTCCCCCTTCTGGGGCGTGACTCCACAGCAACGACACTTCGCGTTCGCAGCTATCTGGTCGTATTGTTCAGTCGTCATATTATACCTCAGGGCAATCGAGACTCTTGACGATCTTGGATCCGACCACCGCCCAGTCTCCCTCACTCTTGGCCATCAGCCACCTCCCTCAACCCCCCCCCCCCACGAAAATCTTCACCAACTGGAAGGGCTTCAAGGAGTCCCTAGCAAAAGTTATGGACTCACAGGACTCTCATCTCTCTCTCGTCGGATTTTGACATCCTGAAAAAATCGACACGGTCGATTCTTCTCCACCCTTATAAAACTCTGTAAGGAGAATGAAAGGTGTCCCGGTTGCTAATACTAATGGTCTTCCCTCACATATTAGCAACTCATTGAGCCAAAAGAGCTGCTTTCGAGAGCAGCACTCCATCCCACCCCTGACTACAGGCGTACGGCCAATCGTCTTCAACGAGAAGTCCGTACTTCAAATTGCAATTAACAATTTCATTGTTGCCGGCGGGATCGAACCGGGTTGCTCGCGTACTGTGAAACTTACAACGAGAGCTAACCATCTGAGCTACCATGGCGAATGCGATAAAATAGATACGCAAAGACATGCAACATCTCTTTGCAGTACAAAGAGTTCGGTCGCCGACGTTTCGAATAGCTCTGCGCTGGATGCTCTGCGCTGGATGGGATCAAATGGAAGGAGCTGGCACTGGGGAGCCCCAGCCCAGAGATGGGAACAGTATTCCATGTGCGGCCGAACCTGCGCCTTGTAAAGGTGCAGGCGGTATGCCGGCATGAAATAATGTCCCGCCTACTGAGCACGCCAGATTTTTAGAGGCCAATTTGGCCTTTTCTTCCAAGTGACCACAAAACTGCACGTCCTCGATATGTCGATACCGAGGATTCCGATACTGGCTGAGGCAACAAGGAGTGCCTTGAAACTGAGGAGATACGACAAAGCGGTTCGTTTTAGCGGTAAACGCGCAAACTTGTGTCTTCTGGGGATTGAACTGAGTAGTTGGTCGCACCCAGTCCGAGACTTTGTTCAACAAAGTCTCGACTTCAACACTAAGTTGTCTCGGTACTCGGCGACGTTTTTCCGAGAAATATTGGCACGGCCGGTACATAAAGCATCACAGATGCTGTCATCGGCATAGCAATGAATGTTAGCAGTTTGCAACATGTCACTGATATGCAGAAGAAACAGCGTTGGCGATAACACGCTGCCTTGTGGAACACCAGCGTTAATGGGCTTGTAATCGGAGCATGCACCGCCTACTACGACCTTTATGCTCCGATCAGCAAGAAAACTGGTGATCCAATTGCACAATTCTCGGAAGCCCATAGGAAGGAGTTTCGTAAGAAGCGCTTTGTGCCAAACCCGATCGAAGGCCTTCGCTATGTCCAATCTAACGGCCGCCTCCCCTTGGACTCCATTGCCTCCGCCCATCTATGAGTTAGGTAACCTAAAGATAGCCAGCTGAGCGACCTCGACGAAAACCGTATTGGCGGTCAATAATCAGCTGGCGATCCTCAAGGTACCGCATGAGCTAGTAGTTAATAATGCTTTCCATTACTTCGGAGAACAAGGAGGTGATAGCGATAGGCCTGTAGTTGGACGGATCTGAGCAGCCGCCTTTTAGGGATCGTGCATCAAACCTGTCTTCCATGAGTTCGGGATGGCGGCGCTGTCGTCGCGCCACAAGCGAAATACATCGAAGCCTAAATCACGCTATCAAAGTTCCGAATTAAAAACAGTATATATAGAATGGCTCCGAACTACCACTCGGAGCGTTACGCTTCGGGCAGAACACCTTGCCCGGCGGGAGATCTTCCTTTTCATTCTCTGCCAAACTGGTGACCAACCCACGTGATATGAACACGCAACCAACAACCTTCGTAAAACTACCTTCAAATCCTCGTCATCGTTCTCAAGTACCCATTCATTCGCTCCGAGCAGATATTGTCTGCAGTCTTCACATCCGGCAAAGCCATCTAGCTTTACAAAGGTTCATCGCAGCACTGGAATAATGCTTCCTGTTCCTTCAAGCTACCTCTGCGCTACAGTTTTCGGCACGGCTCTGAGCCTTACTGCTCGCCTCTGCTTCACGGCACTCGCAGATTACTTGCTTCTTCTCGACTCACCGCAGACTACAAGGCAATTCGGCACTTGCACATTTGTCGACATCTAGAATACACTATCGACCTCTGGTCTGAGCAGGGTGATGGCGGCGCTGTCGTCGCGCCACAAGCGAAATACATCGAAGCCTAAATCGCGCTATCAAAGTTCCGAATTAAAACAGTGTATATAGAATAGCTCGAACTATCACCAGGAGCGTTAACCGCCCCGGGCAGAGCACCTTGCCTGGCGGGAGATCTCCTTTTCATTCTCTTCCAAATTGGTGACCAACCCACGTGATATGAACACGCAACCAACAACCTTCGGAAAACTACAACTTCAAGCCTTCGTCATTATCCTCAAGAACCCTACCATTCACTCCCAAGAATCGTCTTCTGCAGTCTTCAGCTCCTGCCAGTCCAACTTGTCTTCATCTCGATTCACCGCAGATTTATAAGGCAGACTTCTGGCACTTGTTCCGGCACATCGTTCACCGGCATCACTTGCCGGTGCGTAGTATGGCACGTATTATACACCGGCATATCGTTCGCACCGGCGTCACTTGCCCTTATGCACAGTTTGTTCTCCTTACCGGCATTAAGGACGCACCGGCAATCGGACTGCACCATCGACTTCCGGTCTGAGCAGGGGTGATGTGGCGGCGCTGTCGTCGCGCCACAAGCGAAAAATACATCGAAGCCTAAATCGCGCTATCATAGTTCCGAAGCAAAACAGATATATAGAATAGCTCCGAACTACCATTCGGGCGTTGGCCCTCGGGCAGAACACCTTGCCCGGCGGGAGATCTCCCTTTCATTCTCGGCCAGGGACTACGCCTAGCGACTAGGAGTACCAGAAATGATGCGTTAAAACTGGTGCCAACTCTGGAGCACACGTCTTCAGCACAATAGGAGGGACGCCATCAGGCCTACTCGACTTGTTGACGTCCAGGGAGAGTAGTGCTCTGCGCACCGAGCGTTGGGTAAACAGCACATCCTGCATGGAGCACTCACACCGCGGGATGGTCGGCGGTATGTTCTCCCCGTCATCAAGAGTCGAGTTGGACGCAAAGAGAGAGCCCAGCAGATCGGCTATATCCTTTGCGGCATGAGCCAGCGAGTCGTCCTCCCTGTGCAGAGATGGGAGAAATGGCCGACAGAAGTTCCCTTGGACAACCTTGGCGAGAGACCAGAATGCACGTGTTCCCGAAGGAATTATACTTCTTTTAAGAGCGCTGGTATTTGCATCCCAAGACGTCTATGCGTGAGCCCAGGCCTGGTAGCACTCTCGCCATGGCGTAATGCAATTTTGCAGGAGCGACTAAAGCATGGCTGGGTTCTGCCTCCGATAGGTACCACAGATGATGTAACAAAAGTTGCATTCCTGTAGCACCACATCAGCAACAGAATCAGCAACAACGCTGGGATCATCCGGTGAAGCAAACCCGCCCCAGGGTAGTATGCAAAAGATCGCATCCTGTCCCAATCGGCTGACCTATAATGCCAAACATGGCGGCAACCTGCTGAACGCAACCGCGATGGGAGCGTGAGGCACCGTACTCCGGATTAGACAATGGTCCGAGAAGCCAAGAGGGCATCGACGGAGACCTCATATCCGTCCGGATGAGAGGTCAGCAGAAGTTCAACAGGAAGGTACATGATCTTCACATCTGGCATCCGCGTAGGTGAGGTAACCAGTTCTGTGAGACCATATGCCAAAGCAAAGTCATAAACAGATCTACCCGCATGATCGGTTAAACGAGAACAAGCCATTCAGCGTGGTGGGCGTTGAAATCACCAAGCATCACGATCTCTGCGGATGGGACTTGTTGTAGCACGGAGTCTGCAGCCGTTTGGAAGTGGTCGATGAGTTGGTCTGTGTCGGCATTGCCACTATAGGACCCATAGAGGCACCTGTAGACGCGGGGATGGTCGTCGCTGTCTACGCGCAGCCATAAGATAGACAGGTCCGTACTTTCAAGGCTGCCGAGACGTCGAAAACAGATGTCCGTACACGCAAACTCCAGCCCGGGGCACAAAGGAGTGTTCAATTGTACCGGGAAGGAGAGATACGAAGTATCAGCCGGAGGACACCTGTGTCTCAGTTAGAAAGAGCAAGGCCGGCTTCGCCGTTTCCAGATGGCAGTGGACGGCGTTAAGGTTTTCAAAAATGAAGTCCCTTGATGTTGCAGAAATTCACGCATAGCGTGGCAGGGGGCGCCTTTGACTTATTGCTCCATTTGCCCTGAGCAGGTTTAGTCACGGGCAGCCTGAGCACCACGCTCAGGAAGAGTAGGGTAGCCTGTAGTGTATTATTTAACTGCGCCACCATGTTAAGGTGGAATTGGGCCTCCGGACACCTACACTAACAACGAAATGCAGAAGTAGAGCTTCTACCATGCTGGTCTTCTGTGAGCTCGTGGTACCACCCGGTTCGAGCCGGCCCATACAAAATTGCAACAGCAAAAGCTGCCGCGTGGCTCTACCACTGTTGTTATAAAAGAACATATGAAATTCTGGTTACTGCACCGTTGCATCATGTTGTTGACGAATACAATACGAATAATGTCTGTAAGTGAGTTCTTGCGTAGTCGGACGTTTGTTAAGTTTCGCTATCTTTCCTATAAATAACCACAAAGCATTCTGCGCTTTGTGTTATGTGAAATTCCGCTGTAATTACCTCAAAGTTATTGTAATTAATGTGTTTGAGTGTGGCATACGTCAAGCGCCAATCGTAGCGTACATTCTTCTCGTTCTTGTCTTAAGTATAGTAACTTAACCTGTGTAAAAGGGATAGTGCATGATAATATAATGATCAGAATCAGAATCAGAATTTTATTTGCCTAAGAAAGAAAGGCAGTACATGTTAAAAAGGTACATGTCTCATATTACAAATAGCTTGCAAAATTTATTTTATTATCTTTCAATTATAAACATAAAAATAATATTACAAAGTTTAAGTCTCATTACAATAAATTACATTGAATTAAAGATAAATTAAAATATGTCATTTAAAATTAATAGTATTAGGATTTGATGTCAATAAAGTCTTTAATGTCATACATTAAAGACTTTACAATGAGCCACTTAAATAATTTTGATTTAAATTGATTAATATTAAAATTTTGATGTCTTTAGAATTATATTATATATTATTAACACATTTTAGGCAACTTTACGGTATTTAGCTGACCTTGGGATAATTGCCTAACACAAGTCTATTAAGTTTCGCTTTGGTCTTATTTCAAAATATATAGTGCCGGCAGCGGAAGTATGTTTAGATTTGCAAAGGCGGTATTCACAGATAGCTCGAATACACTTTTTTTGAGCTATAAACGCCTTTTGTATATTTGTGCTATTTCCCCACATTATTATCCCGTAGCGCAAAATGGAAGCTTGTCACTTTTCTCATTTTGTTGAGGGCATAGACAAAGCTATTAATACGATTACACAAAGACTCGACATGTAATTTCCAGTTTAATTCCTGGTCTATGACTACTCCCAGAAAGTTGGTAGACGTTATTTCCCTTATTTTATTAATATTTAGCTTAAAATTTAATTGTTCATGTTTGGATTGATTACATTGGATAAAATGTGATTTATTTAGATTGAGTTCTAAATTTTTTACGTCTAGCCATTTAATAAGGTTCTCAATTATTTTATTTATGTCAATTTCGTGATCTTTTATAGAGTTTTTATCATATGTCACAATAATAGATAGATCATCGGCGAACAAAATACATTTATGATTTTTCATTACCGTTATATCGTTAACATATAAAATAAACATTAGGGGCCCTAGGTCACTTCCTTGGGGGATACCACACTCAACAATTTTTGATATAACTTCGTTGCCTACTAACTTGCTGACTACTACGCGTTGACTTCGGTTATCTAAGTAGGATTTTAGCCACCGATGAGTGGGTCCTCTTATTCCTATCGATTATAATTTATTTGATAAAGTTTGTGATCAACAAATAAATCAACAAATAGATATAGGGGAATCACTTTGGCAGTAGCGTCTTTGATATTGCTAAGCACATGGTAAATACATGAATCTTTGCGAGTTGGTACATGAATATGTATGTTCAGATTATAATTGACATAAATCACTAAAAAGTTTGCAATATTACTTTTTTAACGTGTTGATGTTAAAGTCACCAGTCAAGGCAATTTGGTATCATGTTTATGCTTTCTTGATCGGTCAAATAATAGTTGGTCTAGTTTATGTAGGAAGACTTTTGGGTCTGATTTGGGTGTAAGATAGATACATATAACTATTAATTTATGCAGGGGTATTTCAATTCCACAAACCTCGAAAGTCTTTTGGGTTGCATACGCTTTTAGTTTTGTCATTTCCCGGTAAGTACTTTTTTTTTGCTAAGATACATGTGCCACCTCTCTGCGTATCTCTACAAAAGGCTGTTGCCAACTCATAATTATTGATATTTATATATTTTTCGTTGCCTGTTTTCAAAAAGGTTTCAGAGAGACATATCAAATCCGGCTCATTACCAGACTTGTTTAGTTCCTGTAAAGTGATTTCCAGAATATCTTGCTTTGCTAGTATACTGGCAATGTTTTGGTACATTATATTGAAATGATTTTGGGTTTTATTGCCTTGAGGCGCGATAGGAATTGTTTTTATTTATTCGTGGGAAAAACTGCTGTAAAGTAGTTTGATTTAATCGCGAAGACTTGGTAATAGCAGTATCGTTAGAGCTATTATTCCTTGGTAGGGCTCGAGAAAAGAATTGTGGAATGGTTCTTTTTGTGGGTTCTACCTGAATATTTTGCATTTTAGGCATACCGCGCACTATAAATTTTCTCAGCTGTTTAGGGTTGAGATAGTTGCGTTCATAATGGACACAGTCAATCGCATAATTAATAGACTTAGCTAACTGAAAAACATTACTAGAGTTACAGTTGATATAGTGGCAGTTTCGATATTCATTACAAATTCGATTTATACTGTGGTTCAAGTCAGTTACATTCAGTTACTTGTTCGACAATATATTTACTGCAATTATGTCATGTTTAATAAACTATTTTACTAATCTGTGTAGGTTTGCATCTGTAATTTTCTTATCGTAATCGTTTTCTCCAATACAAATTATTATTTTGTCACTAGATTAACTTTTAAATTGTTTCCATTACATAATACATCTGGGGACAGTGCATACGGCTTATTTGTGCAAAACGACGTATTTTTCTATATTGTGTGCTCCTTGTACGCATTAAGGCAGCCGACAGACCAATACAGCGTTGCGTTCTGAGGACAAATATCCGTTTACTGTCGTCATATGTCTACAGCATTCAATGTTCGTCCTTTCAAGAATCTCTTGTGTGTCATATGATAGTCTCTGTTCCAATGTGGTAAATGTTTTTCAGCTTCAATATCTCCTTTTCTGCGGATTTTAGTTGTTTCCAAGATCTTGATTTTATCGTAGAGGGTTTGAAGTGAAGAGTCCAGGTGAGCTGTTTTGACGGTTGATGTAGGTTTTGAAAGTGTCATGGGAGATACAGCTTCGGATTGTAGTATTAAGCGCCTATTACTTTTTTTGGAGTAGTGACTTGTTTGACTGTCGTTTAGTGGAGATTGGCACAGGGCTTTAGCATATCAGTTGCTGACGGAGGTTACAGGATAAATGTGATTGAGCCATTCACCTGATTCAACTCCCCATATTTATTTAATAAAATTATTACAAAACTTTCTTACGATCTATATTTACAATTTTCATTATTTATTAATTTCATTATTTATCATTTAACAATTATCTTGCTCATAACTTTAATAGTTTTAGACCATTAGCTTAATAAATATTTCATGGGTCACCACAAAACCCTTTTTATGCTAGTATTTACTTGTTTAGACTTATATATACAAAATGAAATTATTATTATTATTTTAATATTTTATTAAGTGAATAGCATTGAAACATCCTCTAATTTCATTTGTCTCTGGATTTGCTACGGTATATACATTGTCAAATGGTACGGCTGCTATTAGATAAGGCCCTTCATATGATAAATTCAACTTACTCATAATTTTATTATCGGCGTCTGATCTAATAGATCTTGAAATTTTTACTAAGTCGCCAATTTTATATTTTATTATTCTATTTCGCTTATCAAATTTTGTGTTTCTTATTCGACTTGCCTCTTTTAAATTTTTGCACTTGTCTAATTTGTTCAACATTATGTTTGGCTTTATTTTAGAAATTATTTTGTAAAAAGGCATCTCATTAGACTCACCATAAATAATCTAATAAGGCGTGAAGCCTGTACTATTGTGATATCAATTTTTATACAATTCTTCTATTTTCGGCAATATTATCGCCCAATCTTTGTGGTTAGTATGACGTCCTAAATAATCTGCTCAACTCTTTATTTACTCGCTCTGTTGTATTTGGTCTAGGATTTCTCACTGTGGTATATATTGGTTTTATATTTAAATCTCTCATTGATTGTTTCCAGTGATTGCTTATAAACTGTTTTCCATTATCTGTCATTATTGCTTTGGGCTTTATAATCTCAACATTTTGTTGAGTACTTTACTTTTGTTAAAACAGACTTTGCTGTTGACTGTTTTAAAGGATATAATTTGATAAATTTACTGAATGGATCTTGTATGACAAATATAAAAGTGTACCTAAAGGTACCTCATGCAAGTGGTTCATATTAGTCTGCCATGACTATATCGCCAATGTTTTCAGTTATTATAGATTTGCATAGACCCACATACGTTATACTGCTTTTCTTAGATAACTGACATAAATGGTATACTTTAATTGCTTTTTAATATCTTTTGTTAAGCCTTTCCAAAAGAATCTATCTCTCACATATTTAATTAACTTATAGGGTCCTTGATGACCCATTTCGATGTGTACTTGATTTATAATATGTTATCTCAATGCTTTAGGTAAATATATTACTTCTTTTAAATTCGTTTTGTAATATAATATATCATTTTCAAACTATACCGTTTCAATTTATTGTTTTGTTGTATTGTGGAAGTATTTAATGTCTTTAATTTTTCAATAATAGCCAACGACTGTGAATCTTTTAATTGATATACTGATAAGGATTTTAATTTTTCTATCAACTCATTATTCGGTTCGCTCTCTGTGTAAGCTATTTCTAAGCTATTATTTTTATCCTCTTGTATTAAATCGCCATCAGGAGGATAACGTGATAGCACATCTGCAACAATATTACTTCTACCCGATATTCGTAATTAAACTGCTCTATATACAAAATCCATCGAGTTACACTACCATTGAATAATTTCATATTATTAATAAACAATAATGCTTTATGATCAGTTAATATTATTACTTTACTGACCCCAAATATGTTTCAAATTTCTTTAGGCAGCTTATTACATCATAAAACTCTTGTTCAGTAACAGACCAATTTAATTCGGAGCCTTTTAAGGCTTTACTATGATAGCCTAGAATTCTCATTTCATTATTATCATCTATCTGATATAGTACTCCGGCAAAACCCACACCGCAACAATCTGTTTGTAAATAATACTATTTATTAAAGTTCGATGATGCAATTGTATTGTATTAATAAATTGCTGTTTTACGAAATCAAATGCCTTCTGTTCTTTTTCACTCCATTGGAACTTACGTCCCTTTTTTAGTAATTCACAGAGCGGCATTATGCTCTCGCTATAATTTGGTATAAACCTTCTATAGAAGTGCAAAGACCTAAAAGGCTCTCATTGTTTAAACTTTTAGGTGCTGGAAACTCTTGGATTGCCCGAATCTTATCGGGATCTGTTTTATGCCTTCTGCTGAAATTATAAAACCCAGCATTTTAATTCTTTACAAATAAATTCACATTTCTGAAAATTGCTCGTTAAGCCAGCTTTGTTCAATTTACTTAAAACAATGTCAATGTGCTCCAAATGTTTATCTAATGTTCCTGTTGTTATAATGGCTAAATCATCTAAATAATTCACACAAAATTCTTGGACTTCTGGTCCTAATATTAAATTCATGGCTCCTAAAGCTTTCTACTGATGTTTTTAATCCTTGAGGCCTTGATCCAGGGAACTAGTTCGATCTCTACAGCTCTAAATTTGGCTCTGGGGCCAAAACATCGGGTTGGTCTTTGGTGACCTGTATTTCATGTACTTCATTAACCTTCTTTTTCCTCTTCAGGTTTACGCTATGTTTTATATCATTGTTGTATTTCTTTATGTTTTGTTTTGTATTATTATTAAATTCCGCTTTTTCTCATTATAATAAGGTTCACGACCTTCATCTTGTTTATCGATGTCATCTAAGTTTCTTAGAAATTGTCTCGAAATATCAACAGCTTTCTTGTGCTATTGATATTTCGAGACCATTAGATGGAACTTTCTTTAATTGGTGAGATTCGAAAATGTTACTGGATGAGTATTTCCATTTCCAAATTTTGGTTTATCTATTGTTATATTATGTATGTTATATACAATATTCTGTCTAAGGATCATTTACATTTGAGATGCTCGCCCCCGTACACCTCTTCTTGGTTTACTTTAATTTGTTGATCTTTCTTTTGGTTGATAAACTTTTCCTCGAGGTCTTTTCTTTTAACCTCAAAGGTTTTCACTGCATTTTTAATTAATTTCTGAAGCATCTTCATCTCATTTGGATTTGCCTTAATTGAATTTGAATTTTCTTGTTTTAGCCATTTTTTATTTTTATTTTCACTTACGAATTTTTAGCTATTTTTGTATCATTTAGTTTAATTGAGTCTATCCACTTATTTCACTTTAAATTTTATTTCGCTCAGCTATGCACACACTTTAAAAAATTAATTAATTTTAATATTTAAGCCCCACCCCCAGACTCTCAACCACCCCCAGCAAACACCATCTTCCAAGACACCCCTCCATTTCACGGACAACAAATTGTAGGCATATAGACTACTTCATAATTTTATATTGACGGCCTTCTATTTATAATTTAAACTGTATCTTGGTCACGGCACCAAATTGTAACACTTTCACTCCCCTATTTGTTTCTTTCTTTAGAATTTATATCTTTAAGATATATAAAATTTTGGTGACCAGTATATTAACCATATATTGGTCTTTCTAAGGTTCAAATATAGGCCGTTTAATAAATCTATGGCGTGATCGTGTTAGTTAACACCTTTATTTACGTTGTGTTTGTTTAGTAACTTAGTTCTTTTAGGTGTCTTTTGGAAGAATGAATATTCACTAGAGCAGCCGAAAGCTGTCGGTAGTGCCTATAAGTTAAAGAACCCCGTTCACGAAGACAGGGCTCAAAAAGTTAAGAATATTAAACGTCCCTATTGCACTTGTATCAGGTTCACAACAATCAATTCCTTATTAAATAATCCTTCCCACTTGGAAAAGGCTCACAAAATTTATATGAAATACCAGATACAAGGGGCCTTGCCTCCACATTTAAAAAAAATGGGAGGCACACGGCTCCACACACGCCGTGCGGTGAGCGCCAACCAACCAACTCTCGCCCCGAAGGGTCGTTAAGTTGAGATCTGGACAGTAGTCCACAGCAAAATAATTGGCGTACCAGTAAAAGAGGACTTGGCCCTTTGGTAGTGCGTAAGTATAAACATCGACCGAAGTCGCATGCCAATGCGTGTAAACGCCATACAGAATATGATCAAATCCAGCCACAGGAATGTACGTTACACGGCTTAGGCAACAATAGGTACACTGGCCATAAAAGCCCTCCGTGAGCGCCACCACCTGCCAGACCGCCTTCCTGCAGACGTGTTGTGTGTAAGGCATCACCACCACCAGTATGATCAGCACGGCCAATTGGCCGCAGAGCGTGTCATGAGTCTACCGCTCACCTCACGGGAATGGGGCCCACGTTGCACGGCTTTCGGCCGCAGCCTTGAGAGCCTCCTCAGATTCTCCCTCCAAACCACTCGCATGAGGTCGACACATATGCTTCACCAACCAATACAATGGCAGATATAGCCAATAGGCAGTTATAAGATAATAGTATAATTCGCCATCAGAAAGGTTTGTGCCACTGACGTTAAGTATATGCATTTTTCGAACATGTTTGTCTCACCCACCAAAAGGTTCCTTAAATCATTCTAAGGTGGGAACTTACTGATATATATTATTGTTGTTATATAAAACATCATGGAGCTGACAATCTGCAGCCCCTGTTATGAAGGGACTCGGCTGCGCAAAGCTACTTAGGTTGTGAGTCAAACCAAGACGCAGAGAGCGCTGAGAATAGCGACCCGCTTAACAACCATCGCAGAGACGCAATGCTGCAGAACGCAATAAGCATCAATACGACTATCGTCAGGCTTACACCATCCCAAGGTCCCCATACAATCCCAGCAGACATCACCACCCGCATACCTCCATCGACCAGAACCACAAGGTGCGTCGAATCAGGCGCAGAATACCCGCAGATCCATCACAAACGCAATACCGCAAGAGCAGTAAACAATATTGCAAGTAGCAGTATGCAACCACCATACGGATGGCGCCCCTCACAACACATTCACATGATCCCTATCGACTTTGGCAACAAAATTGATAATGTTGTTAACTAAAATACCACCAACGTATCATAGTAGCACGCTACTAAGACGTCAGTAGCCAAAACTCCACGTATTATAACGCTATTGCACTAAGACATGGAGTTGAGTATGCTTGCTGCACTTAAAGTACTACCAAACACACTCACCCTAATCCGAAAGATAGCTGACGTATCATAACGCTATGCGCTAAGATGCCGCCCACAAACGGTGAGGGTGTGCGATGTCCACGGGCAAGTCGTATTGCTACAACAAACCCGCTTACCACCGGCACTAAAATGATATGTCTAGGAAACATCGGTTAGGGTCCAAATTTACGTTGGTCTCGGACGCTGTGAAGGAATCTACACGTCACTATAATAATCCTTTTCAAGTCCCATTTCTTTCAATATAATGCTTTACATATTTGAGACCTTCCACATATTTGCTTTATTTCATAGACCATACTATTATATGTCTTATCCTTATGGCACTTCAAGTCATAACTCTGCTATCGTAATGCTTATACATCATAGAGACCTTCTATATTAATGCTTTTGTATCATAGACCTTGCTCATAAGTCCCTAATATAGGACTAGTCATTGTGCAACAGTACTAGTGACAGTCGGTTAGGCGACCACCCCATATATATGTACACCCATGGATATGTGTGTATCCGACAACGCCCTTCATATAAGCAATCATTACTTGAACACCTCATTAACTTTTTTGAGTAACACAGGAACACCCTCATCAATTTAGAAATTTTGAGTAATACAAGAACATCCTAATGAACTTTGACCCATTTTTATCAATTATATTGCAAATGTTATTTATCTTTATTATTGAAATATAAACGACTTGTACTTGTACTATTTAATGCATTTTGAATATTTTAAGCAGTATTTTAATAAATTTAGAGATTTTTAACGACAATTTTATGCGTTTACAATATATTTGATTTTATTACTATATAATATTCAATATTCGAAATGAATATATTTGAACTTTATGCTTATTAATGCATTTTAATTATTTAAATATAATTTCTAAGACATTCTTAAATGTCTTCATATTGAATTTAATTATTATTTATTAATAATAATTATGAGGCATCACATAGCAGGAAAGAGGATGAGTTCAGAAGATTGGGATGTGTCGTTGTTGTTGGTATGCAAACCAACAGCAACACGACACATCCCAGTGTAACACAGACCAGCCTCCCAGCAATACCATCTTCCTTTCCTGCACTAGAAGACTTACTCCGCTAGAGTGATGCAACCTCTCTATATTTTCTAGACGCGCAGACACGGCCACCTACGTCCTCGTGCGGTTGGCAGTAAACAGCATACGGTCTATCAGTTATCAACATCTGCAAACAGATATTACCACTTGTTAAATATAACAATGCTCGACCATCCCCGACTTCATTTAGGTCAAGGACGCGCCGATACGGCTACCCCTGACAAACACACTCCAGCGTGCGGTTCCGCTACGTTCGCGCTACACTAGCGCCAGCGTGCCGCCATGCCGTACTGGCGCCAGCGAATCGTCGCCCTGCACTCTTGTGGGTATAGGCACTGAGTTTGCATACCTCACAGTGGCTTACCAAGCCTCAGACGTTCATTTACGGCGCCAAAGCACGTGTTCGGCGGCCGCATGATTTGCCTTGCCGTAAGATCCGCCGATAAGTTACAGACTGTAGCGGTGTAGGCTCAAAGTAGTGTGGGCTCTGCCGCACCTGACCGTGTCCGATTAGCCGTCTCAACATCTTCCTCATTGATCATTGTTGTAGAGACTTCTACGAATCCCTCGACATCAAACCCCAATCTTGTCGACCACAAAATATTCGGAGTAAGCTGCAACACTTATCAACACATTAGAACACAAAAAGGCCACTTATTATTTTCAATTCATAGCACGTTAAAGTTATACTAAACGAAGATTATATGTGCGCAAGAACGGGGACTTTATCCCACTTCTGATGTAGAAAAGGTCATTATAATATGGAGAACTTAAATGGAAAGCTTAATTCCCACTTCTTATGAAGGATGTTATTATGATGTATAGAGTTACATGAAAAGGCTTTTAGAATAGAATATAATTACTTTTATTCAATATAGTACTACTACCTCCGGTTCGGATAAAAGCTCTGTCCTGGGAAGAAGCAGCAAGAAACCCAGCGGGACTTTCTTAATGGCGCAGATGTGCGGTGCACGTGTTGTTTACAAGAATTCTGTCTAGAAACACCGGCGCTGCCGCACGTGCAATGGCGCAGGCACCGTCATACACTCATGGACAAATTTAGAAAAACGCAAAAACTGTACGGCCACAAACAATAGTAAATACTATAAAAAAGGTATTGGGACTTTTTTTATTAATTATTGCGTAATATTGCGTTCTTTCATACTGCGAAAAGTTTTGCACGCTTTTGAATTTGAGTTTAAAGGAGACAATTTCTTTTTGTATGGAGAATGATCACCACGAATTTTAGGAAACTTAATGAAATGTAGGTCGATTTATTCCTTATAATCTATAGATTACAAAATTAATATTAGTTTTATCGCATCTAACGGGAATTCTGAGAAATTAAAAATTAAAATATGAATATCACAATAACCTTAAAACAAACTAAAAGCTATTTTCTAGTAGTTTTCACCGAAATTATGAGTTAGAATAGTGTATATAGAAGTGTATATAGAATAATTTGAAGAGCGATTTATTTAACTGCATTTAGGTATAAATACCATATGTATTCAGCAAGTTGCTCCATAAACTTGACCATACCAAATGGCATGAAACATCCTCAATTTATGCCAGCCATAGTAGATGGACAGTATAGATAGTACATATATTTATGTGTAAATAAGTAGTTGTTACTTGTACTAGAAGCAAATATACAGTTTGAATAAGTATTGTAACTTAGTTAAGCCATTTTACTTGTGTAATGGTTATATCCTTGTTGATCAGATGCTTCTATTATCCTTAGACTGATGTTTTGTTTACTCTGCAGAAAGAAATATTATTTTGTCATCTACTATCAGATAATTAATATAAAATTATATCCTTTTCCCTACATGAAACTAGTGAAAAAATAAATCAGACAACTTTTACATAGTCAAATATTGTTGATGTAAATCCATAATTACTACTTGTGTATGTAACTATTTGATCATATAGAGCTGATTAATGGTGTATATTTTAAAATAATTTCTTATTTATTTAACATACAGGCAGAGACAACAAAATACTGACAGAAATATGGAAATGTAGTTTATGGACATTGAAGTATAGTATATATAAAATCTTATGTCATATCTCTTATTATTGAATAAATGTCCTTCTGATTCCTAACAATATCATACGTGGACGTGTTTTTTTTTTTTCTTTATAGTATTCAAAATGTAAATCAATACAAACATAAACATAGATCCCACACGCTATTTAGATTGCAATAAATATAGAAAAAATAATATATTGATAAGAATTATTATTTACAATATTCATTAACTTTTTTATAAATGTATGTCTTGCAGAGCTGCTCGTATTCAGAGACAAAAGTATATGGATATTGAATACAACAGTCTTATATCATATCTCACAACATTGAAAATATCCTTCTGATTCCTAACAATATCATAAATGGCCATGTTATTATCAAGTTATTTTGAAAAAATATTTTAAATGATAAGACTGACAAATAATAAATACAATTAAATTATACATGTGTTTTGTTATCCTTACACAACCAGTTTAAAACATCTCAATTTATATTTATCAGTGTGTAATAACATAGATAAACATGATATTACCAAGTCATTTTGGCTTTAATGGTATTTGGGGTATGATAACTAATCAGTTAACATATTTTAAAACAAAGTTTACACACTGCACCTATACTAATCAACCAAAACATATTAAAACAAAGTCTTGACACCGCACCTGTCTGTCTGTTCCACTATTAATAGACTGCTTTGGAAATAATTACAACAATATATGCAGTGACATTTGTACTTGCTTCGGCAGTACATATACTAAAATTGAACGATACAGAGAAGATTAGCATGGCCCTGCGCAAGGATGACACGCAAAATCGTGAAGCGTTCCACATTTTTGCAAAGGAGCAGCCGAAAGGCTAACTTTGAGATCAAAATGTACCAAAGACGACTAAAGAACTAAAGAAGAATTAATGAAATGGCCATTTCCTTATCTAATGTAATTGGATGTAATATCGCAAAACGGAGATCAGTGACATATACCGAGTTCAGAACAAGCATGCTAAGACTAAAAATAGTACAATTATAGTTGAGGTGACATCAACTATTCTGAAGACCGATTTCTTGAAGAAGTCTAAAGACTGCAATCGAACACATAACGAAAATCTCGGACTTAAGACGGTAGAGTACACTCCAATTTATGTCTCGGAACAGCTAACTGTAAAAGGAGCTCGACTTCACTTTCTCGCGCATGATCTGGCAAAATCCAAAGGATATAAGTACTGCTGGTCAGCCTATGGCAAGGTATATATGAAAAGGATGACAACTTTCCTACTATTACCATAACAAGCGAGTCACAAGTCCATAATCTTTTACAACTTAAATGACTAGGTGTTATATTATTGTTGATCACTTGTCATACTTACCATATCTTGCTCTGTTGTTACCCCTATTTATCTTGGGCGCATATGGACTTTAGATACTTAAAATTAATTAGCCCTAGGATAAATATTAAGCTTAATATCAGGTTAAACATTAACGAATACTATGTAATTCTACTGATGATTACTTGTTGTACTCTCCATATTTTACGCTGTTGTTACGCCTATTTTTTTGGCTTTTATAGGGACTTTAGATATTTAAAATTAAATAGTATTAGTATTTATAAGAAGCTTATTATCAGGTTAAATCTTAACATTATGCGCACTCACACACACCTTCCACTCAATTTCACACTCATTCACGCTATCATTTCCACAACAAACACACATACACTAAATGTCTGTATAGCTACGTTCTTCTGCACCTATAAAACATATTATAATGAATAGCACCTTACAGACTTTGAATGACATAGACAATCATTAAATAGCCCAAGTGTTTGACTGTGAACGTAACGACTTCACTAACCATATTAAGTCTAACTCCCCTGGCTTTACTATTGTTTCACAAAATATCAGATCCATTTATTCTAACTTTGACGACCTTCAACTAAATATAATATATCTTAAAATGGATATCGACCTGATAATCTTAACTGAATGCAGATTAAATCCAAATAAACAAATACCTCAAATAGCCAACTATAATTCACACCAATCTACTAATCATCTTAATAAAGCTGATGGAGTGGTCGTATATATTAAAAACACATGTCAATATAAAATAAGAGAAATAAAGCTTACTCATGCATCTTGTTTAGAGGTCCATATCTCACCTGACCTTATAGTCATAGCAATTTATCGGTCCCCCTCAACCACAAACGCTGACGAATTTATCTATTCCTTAAATCATCACCTTACTACCATTAAATCAACTAAAAATGTAATTGTCACAGGTGACATTAATATTAATCTGATACTAAATCAAGGCGAGCAATCACATGAACTCACAAATAGGCTTAATTATCTCAATATGCTGGCAATGCATGGTCACTTGCTACCCACGAGAGGTAAAACTTGTCTGGTATGGTTAAATTATTATTAACCCCGTTACTCGAGTCACAAAATTCTACTCGAGTCGCATCTTTATCTTACGGTCAATGCAGTGTCTGTATACAATTTAGTGATTAACTCGACTTACCAATTCAAGCAATTTATTGATATACTAGCTGTTACTGCGGCTTCGCCCGCATGGTCACTGGAAATGAACTATCCATTGCTTTTGAATTGAAAGAAAACTGAGTTTTATAGATTAGTCAGAGATGCAGCCATTAAAAGGAAACTGAGCAAAATTGATTCGTCAGCCTATTTAAATGTTTTGAAACGCAGCGTATAGGAAAGCATGAAAATAGCCTGTTTATTCCAAATGGAAATGGGATATTTTTTTAATTAAAGGAAACTGAGCATAATTATCCGTCAGGGATGCAGACTTTTGAAAAGAAACTGAGCTAAATTGATTCGTCAGAGATGCAGTTTTCTGAATTGAAAGGAAACTGATCCAAATAAAAGATCCGTCAGAGATGCAGGCTTTTGAGTTGAAAGGAAACTGAGCTTAATAGGTCCGTCAGAGGTGCAACATTTGGAATTGAAAAGAAACTGAGCTAAATAGGAAATTTTGAATTGAAAGGGAAGATGTCTGGGAATTCTGATTAATTGATTGTGGGAATTTTGGAAAAAAAACTAACTGAACACTATTTTAAGACGCTACTGTACACAATGTTATATGTTTTTCCATTCGGGGAAAGAATGTGGAGATTCTGGGTATTTGACACACGCGAACATGCTACATACAGCTGACCATGAGAGAAGCACGGTTTTTCTAAGTTGACCTCTACCTGTAACGTTTGCGCTTGCGCTTTATTAATTGTCATTGCAAAACTGAGCTTAATAGGAACTGCAACCTTTTGAATTGAAAAGGAAGATCTGTGGGAATTATGGGATCCGTGGTATAATAACATTTTCACCTTTTCCTACGCCTGTCAAATTGTAGCACCGATTATGTTCCGTCCAAGATGTGTCACACGCAGCCTTGTCCTGTTACATAACCGAGGAGCATCTAAATTTCGCATTAGCATGACTGGGACGCCTAATTTTAATTGAAGCTATGTGAGGGCACACATGACAACTCTAGAGAATTTAGAAAATCTACGGATATGAAGTGCTCTGTTCTGTGTCCATAACTGTGTCTACTGACAAATACTCTGTTATTTCTCCTGCTACTTCGCTTAATATATCTGAATTTATTTTGTTAACGCTCTCTTTTGGTGCAAGAATCGCCTTTCACATAATCATTTGTCTTCATGCATGTTGTTCGTTAAATCTGAATAAACGCTCGCAATTAATTGGAATGACTCTGTACTAAATTACAAAAATCTCTCGTCAATTTAACGCAGCCCTCAGCATCCGTTTCCAACCGCCCATCGCAAATTTTTATAGTGTGTCGGCATAGTTTCCAGCATTGATATCATTATACAAATGCACTCTCATATTCGTAGTTAAACTGAATTTTGTCACCTTGTTCCATAAAGTAGACGACTTGAGGCATGCTTTAATTTCATCTGCAGTGTGCCCTTGAATGACAGGTAAAGTTTGGCGAAAGTCACAAGCCAGTAAACCACCATTCCTCCCATTACATCGGTATTGCTGCAAATCCTGGAGCGTTCAATTTAGTGCTTCTATAGCTTTTTATGCGACATTGTACTTTCGTCCCACACTAAAAGTTTGCATTGTCGTAGCATTATACTCGTGCACTATTTTTGCTAAAGTTGCAGATCGGCGATTCTTCCTGGGCTAGATTTAGAGGAGTTTTAAAACAGAATGTGGTGCGGCCCTGCTTAGCAGCGTGGCGGCTATACTGGAGGAAGCTACGGCCACAGCAATGTTTTATCTTTCCGTACTTGCGCTAATAATAAATTTAACAAAATGTCTCCCAGTTCCTCCAGGGCATCTAAAAGAAAAGTGCACCATTTCCAGATTCAATTTGTCCTAATACTTTGTCAAAAACTCGTTTTTGTTCGGGAAGCAAGGGTACAATTCGGCTACTTGCTGCTGCAAAGCTGGTATATCGTAGTTTGTTTCACATATAATTTCATCACTTAGTTCATTTTCGGTTGTTCGCTGAGGGCTTATCATTTCAAAGTCGCTTAATTTTTGCCTACCATTGCCATTACTTTATCTTCAATTTTTCCAAGTGCTTCATTATAAATGTGTTCATTGTATGTCATGTTCGCGTGTGTTCTGTAACCTTCGCGAAATATCTTCCGCCATGTACTTTATATTTATCCCACAATTTATGTGCATTAGATAGCCCGCAAGATGATAGGAGAGTTGCATAAAGATCCCTAATTTTGGCTGGTGACTGGCACTGCACAGCTTCCTCCATGGTTTCATCCCAGTGATTATCGTTTTCAAAAGATGCAGAGCTTCACATGCTTCTATAAGTTGCGCATTCCTGACCGTTGACAGTTTTAAGGTCTTTATATCCTGTAGGACCCCGAACATGGTGCAGCAGCAATCGTAAACAGAAACATTCAAAATTAGTTACATGGACGATATACACGACCAAGGGCATCTGATGACTTTACACCGGGTCAATTTGCAACAGGCGCGCCTTGAATACGTTTCCACCCTTCCTAGATGTGTTCCAAGTATAATAGCGGGGACTTCAGAATATAACAACGTTTTGCAAAGGTCGGTTTGACAAAGTTGAAAGAAGGCTGTTAGTGTAGTTTTAGTGATGCAATTCTTTCTTGGAAATTTTTTCGGTGAAATACACGCTCTCCGTTTTCTAAGTGCACAGCAAGGTGAATAACTGTGGGTGCCTCGTGTAAAGGAAACCAAGGAGACGCCACGCTGCCTCGTTACTGCTGACATAACGCCCTGCTTGAAAGGTCTGTACTTCATTAACGGATTTGCCTCACCTTCACTCCTGAGATTAAATATTGCTTGGTCGCTTCCTTTATTTATGTACTTACAGATATACTTGATTGCGCGGACAAAGCTACATGCTTCTACATTAATGTAGGCATTAAACATTTTACATAGAATGGGCGAATACGGGACAATCCAGCTGTTATCTAAGGTTTCGAACGCTCCAGAGCGAGATTTGATTGTAACTTTCCTGCCACCATCTTCAGGAGCTCTGCGTCTGTATAAAGGGTAGCCATTGTCATTGTGCACTGTTTCTTTTAATAGCTGTTTAGGAATTTTTTTGTACATTTTCCTTCTTTTATACATGTCGATATTGAATTTCGTGTTCCACATGGACCGTGAATCATATTTCGAACGATGGTATCATACAATTCTTTATCTTGCTCAGGATCCGGAATCTCGGCGCTTATTATTTCGTCTATTTGGCTGGGCCGCAACTTCTCTTTAAGCCATATTAGAATGTGGGCATGCGGTAATCCTCTTTTTGCCATTCAATTGAATACATGAAGCACTGCACCTCTCCGAAAATTTTCCTTTGTTAATTACATACATTAATTTTTGTACTTTTAATCCAAATACTCTAACAACTAAATCGTGTCTGTCAGTACTTTTGGCCCGGCATTAGCTCCTCAGTTATTTCTTTCCATGGGATTGCAAGTAAAAGTAACAAAAGATCAGGTCTTCCGTAAGTTCGTACATAGGCGAATGCGTCTTGTGTGTACTCATGTAGGTAGCGGGGACTGTTAACGAATGATGAGGCAGAATTACCATTTTACCTAAATCTCTGGGGTTTACATTGGCGTCGCTAGAAACTGCATCTTGTAAATGTATATAATTCTCAACGCGCAGCTTTTGATTTAAAGATATATAACGGAGACGTTCACTTTCTACCTTCACATACATGTCTACCAAAAATTGATGAAATAATTGTCTACACCGGGCTAAGAGTTTAAAATCATTTCTCGCAACATCATATGATACGCATAAATCCATACATGATACTTTTTTGTTCGGAGTGCCTACTCCGAACAAAAAGTATCATGTATGATTTTTGAAAAAGGAGCCTTCCTTTGTGACCGGGTTAATGAGTGGAATTTGAAAATGATAACCTCTTGTCCTTTGCAATAAATCAATGGGTATTGCAGAGCGTCATAAAACTTGTGTGTATCGACTACCCGTTGCAACGTATCATCACGTGCTCGCAAGACAATGTCTCGTGAAGAAAATTGATCACCACTAATTACGGCTGCTATTTCGTTTATCAAAAGTGGATTGTAGCGCCTTTCATGCTCTCCTCGAGGGGTCCGATCGACGTGAATGACGACTTTATAATCCTCTTCAGGTAGGTTTTCTAAAGCAGTTTTAAATGTTTTGACTAAAATGTTACGTTCATGCAGAATCTTTGAATTTTGAACACTGTGTCTCTCTCAACTCCCTGGATAAATTGGCAGCGACGGTCTACCTCAATTTCTTCGTCACCCATAAAATATACTTGTAAAATTTATGCTGTTCGTTTTCAGCTGGAAAAAGTGAACCTATTCTATGATAAATTTACCATTGCACCGTAAATGTAGGCGAAAATCCGGCATTATTATTTCTCGGTCAACTCCGAAGGACGTCATTTGAAAGCATGAGTTATATTTCCGGATCCTGTTTAAAAGCGCCGTGACTCATTAGCATCATATAAAAGAGAGTTTTCAAAGGTTCTTCTGGTTCCCAAGTAACGGAAGAGACACTTTGCCATTGGAACAGCACATGCCTGCGGTCTCATCTTTCCATTTTAAAGCGCTGCAAAATGACACGCCTTGTCCATCAGTCCGATAACAACTAACCTGTGATTTTTATAATCAATCAACGGATCATAATTGAATGCTGCGCCATTAAAAACCGACCAATTGTTTCTTTGAAAATTTTGTCGACGTTCAGCTTGGAGCTGAGCATTTGCATCTCTTCGCGCCTGTGTCTGTTCTTGTGTTTCAGATGCCCTTATAGTAGATTGACGTTCAGCTTGCTCAATGAGTCTGTGTTGAGTTTCATCAGGTGTTTCCGCGGCTCTTAAGGCGGCCTGACGTTCCGCTTGTTCAAATAGCCTTTGCTGACTTTGAGAAGGTGTTTCAGAAGCTCTTAAATTAGCTTGACGCTCGGCCTGTTCAAGACGCCTTTCCTGACTTTGAGAAGGTGTTTCGAAGCTCAAAGCAGCCTGACGCTCTGTCTGTTCAAGACGCCTATGCTGACGTTGAGAAGGTGTCTCAGATGCTCTAAAAGCAGCCTGACGCTCTGCTTGTTCTTGCTTTCTCAATTGAGCATCTTCTAAAGATTCTAGCGATCGAGCTAATCTTTTCGCTTGTCTTGAGAAGATACTCTTGAAAGGCTGGACTTACGTTTGCGAGGCATTATGAAGTAAGAAAAACCTATTTATAAAAAACGTTAAAATACCTAAAGGAATTAAATTTCCTTTTAAATATTTTTAAAGCAAATCTAAAATATCTAAAAGGAATAAATATTCCTTTTAAATATTTTTAAAATCAAAACAACAAAACCAATTCAAGACACAACACGAATCCGAAAACGATAGTCAAAAAAATCGAATCAACTTAAACCAAATCACAAAAAAATTGCAGAAAACCGAAATCGAAAGCAGTAGTCAATATAAATATAACCAACGAAAAAGAAGTAAGTGTATAGGTACCGTATACACTATCTATACTATTAATATTCCTTTGAAATATTGTTAAACAACCTAAAACAACGAAACCAATTCACGATTCTAAATAAACAAAATCCAAAATCAAAGCCAGAGTCTAAATATGTATAAAGGAATACCAACCAAATCAACAAAACCGATCCAAGAAAATACACAAATCCGAAAATGAAAGTCAATATAAATTCATTCAACCTTAACCAAATCACAAAGCAAATAACAAACAACCGAAATCGAAAGCAGGTAGTCGAATAAGCTACGAAATAGAAACAATTTATGCGTATAGGTACCGTATGCACTATAAGTTGACGCGCGGCTCAACGGCGGGAGTTAAGTTACATGTCAGGAAACATTTCGTTACCGCGTTTTAAAACCTAGTAACGACATCTAGCGGAATCAATTTAAACTATGTATACGTTAGTTAATAAGAACTCTCAAGAAATATTTTGCTTATAATTTTGCACAATTTTTCTTATTGTAATACTCGATTCATTCATAACCACATATAAGAACTGTATTCATTTCCGTTCAATAAATATTACTAAGGCTTATTAATAAGGCTTACTAAGAACTGTTTCTACCATTGTTAAGTAATAGTTAAGGGTGAAAGCGTGACAGGTGGTGATAGTATTTCTGATCCATATTTATAATCACGCCTGTAACCCTTGCGGGGTAGGCAGAGCATCAACGGATTACTTAATATCGTCTGCGAGGTTATCGCCTATTCTGTGAATTACGATGCACCAAAACGTTTGAAGAAAATCAGCTGGTGAATTTTATGTTTTTTATCGCTCTCTTCCCGGTCCTGCGTGGAAAATACAGATCCATACATTTTTATCTTAATTTTGGTAAAAGACATAATAATCCAGATATTCTGACCTTCAAAATCGCTTAAAAATTATGTATTTGTAGAAAGGTCATTAGAATATAGAGAACTTAAATAGAAAGCTTTATTCCCACTTCTGATGAAGGATGTTATTATGATGTATAGAGTCACATGAAAAGGTTTTTAGAATAGAATAGAATCACTTTTATTCAATATAATACTACTACCACCGGTTCGGATAAAACCGCTGTCCTGGGAAGAACCAGCAAGAAACCCAGCGGGACTTTTCTTTTAAATAAGGTTAATTTATAATAGATTACTTAATACAAACTATAAATTGTACCGAGACTAATTTTGTAGTTACGAAAAATAATTAATTCCTTTGCACGAATTAATTATCCAATGTGCCAAGGATGAGCTAGTAACGGAATACGAAAAGTGCACCGTTTCACGCCAGAACCAAGACTGCCCTCACGGCGGTCGCTCCGTCCGTTTTATACAAGCAAAACAAGTAGCCACTGCAGGTGCAACGCGCAGGTGTACGGTGCACGTGTTGTTTACAAGAATTCTGGATAGCCATAGAGACGCCGCCACACGTGCGTCTTCGCACGCGCTCCATCACAATCTTAGTTATCTGTAGGCAGAAAAACATCGTTCGATTATCCTTACAAAACTGCATCTGGCTCGGTCTATATTGAACTCTTAGACTGGTGGCAGTTTTCAGGCGGTTGGCAGGTCTCAGTTTTAGTCCGGCAGTAAGCCCTACAAAAGTATAATCATCTCTATGCTAGACCAGAATGATTATTCCCTGTAGCCATATCATTGGACCGGCAAAGCCCTGCAATGATAGTAAGAACTATTATTTTTTCTTACTCTTTTTTTTTCAATTCAGTATAGAGCAATTACAGTTCGAGAATACCGCAAACATGTCCCTGTCATAATCACACAGTAGTATAACGTGAGGAACGTAGTGACATGATAATATCAAAGTATGCAAACCAACAACAACACGACACATCCCAGTGTAACACAGACAAGCCTCCCAGCAACACCATCTTCCTTTCCTGCACTATGTGACGCCTCATAATTATTATTAATAAATAATAATTAAATTCAATATGAAGACATTTAAGAATGTCTTAGAAATTATATTTTAAACAATTAAAAATGCATTAATAAGCATAAAGTTCAAATATATTAATTTCGAATATTGAATATTATATAGTAATAAAATCAAATATATAGTAAACGCATAAAATTGTCGTTAAAATCTCTAAATTTATTAAAATACTGCTTAAAATATTCAAAATGCATTAAATAATACAAGAAGTCGTTTATATTGCAATAATAAAGATAAATAAGATTTGCAATATAATTGATAAAATGGGTCAAAGTTAATGAGGGTGTTCCTGTATTACTCAAAATTTTCAAATGTACATGAGGGTGTCCTTGTATTACTCAGAAAATTTCTAAGTTCATTATGGTGTTCTTGTATTACTCAAAATTTCTAAATTAATGAGGTGTTCCTGTATTACTCAAAAAGTTAATGAGGGTGTTCAAGTAATGATTGCTTATATGAAGGGCGTTGTCGGATACACATACCCATGGGTGTACATATATATATGGGGTGGTCGCCTAACTGACTGTCACTAGTACTGTTGCACAATGACTAGTCCTATATTAGGGACTTATGAGCAAGGTCTATGATACAAAAGCACTAATATAGAAGGTCTATGATATATAAGCATTACGATAGCAGAGTTATGACTTGAAATCCCATAAGTATAAGACATATAATAGTATGGTCTATGAAATAAAGCAAATATGTGGAAGGTCTCAAATATGTAAAAGCATTATATTGAAAGAAGTGAGACATATATGGGGTGGTCATTGACCGATTGCTACTAGTACTGTTGCACAATGACTAGTCCTATATTAGGGACTTATGATAGTAAGGTCTATGATACAAAAGCATTAATAAAGAAGGTCTCTATGATGTATAAGCTTTACGATAGCAGAGTTATGACTTGAAGTGCCATAAGGATAAGACATATAATAGTATGGTCTATGAAATAAAGCAAATATGTGGAAGGTCTCAAATATGTGAAAGCATTATATTGAAAGAAATGGGACTTGAAAAGGATTATTATAGTGGCGTGTAGATTCCCTCACAGCGTCCGAGACCGACGTAAACTTGGACCCCCTAACCGATGTTTCCTAGACATATCATTTTAGTGCCGGTGGTAAGCGGGTTTGTTGTAGCAATACGACTTGCCCGTGGACATCGCACACCCTTACCGTTTGTGGGCGGCGTCTTAGCGCATAGCGTTATGATACGTCGGCTATCTTTCGGATTAGGTGAGTGTGTTTGGTAGTACTTTTAAGTGCAGCAAGCATACTCAACTCCATGTCTTAGTGCAATAGTGCTATGATACGTGGAGTTTTGGCTACTGACGTCTTAGTAGCGTGCTACTATGATACGCTGTTAGTATTTTTAGTTAACAACATTACCAATTTTGTTGCCAAAGTCGATAGGGATCATGTGGATGTGTTGTGGGCGCCATCCGTATGGTGGTTGCATACTGCTACTTGCAATATTGCTTACTGCTACTTGCGGTATTGCGTCTTGTGATGGATCTGCGGTGTTCTGCGCCTGATTCGACGCACCTTGTGGTTCTGGTCGATGGGGGTATGCGGGTGGAGATATCTGCTGGGATTGTATGGGGGTCCTTGGGATGGTGTAAGCCTGACGATAGTCGTATTGATGCTTGTTGCGTTCTGCAGCATTGCGTCTCTGCGATGGTTGTTGCGAAGGCGCACGTTATTATGCTTGTGGAGAGCAGGACACAGGGCGAAACAGTGCACTGTGTCGGCACCAAATGTCCCCTGTGTTCCGATCTCGGGCATTTGCTGGCCACAGATTAGGAAGAAGTGCATCCCACCTCCCAAAAAAGGGAAGGAAGAATGGTGAGATATCTGCACCCACCAGCAAGGCGGCCACAACGACTTCTGTCGCTGCACCGAGTATTAGCTCGGCTATGGAGGTGGCTGAGTTATAAATTCGCGCCCCTGAAAGTCCTCCAGGGCAATCTGAACCACTGCCGCAATGCACAGCATCTGCTTATGCAAACCATTGCGGAGCGGGGGGCCTTTAGTAGCGGAGTTATGCCGTCCCCGACCATCCTCGCTGGTTCGGTGACGAATCGGGCTCCGTCGCCATCTACTGGGGGGGTGGAGAGGGTGCCCCACCCTGCACTCTATTGAGAAGAGGGCAGGGCTTTGTTGCAGTGCAATGGGGCCCCCTGGCCATAGTGGGCTGCTATGTCTCTCCTAATAGGTCCCTTGCCGACTACGAGGCGTACCTGGACGAGGTGGCGAATTGTGTTCGCGAATATCAAACTCGTCCGTTGATCGCTCTGGAGATTTTAACGCCCACACAAGGGCTTGGGGCAACCCCAGAGACGATCCCAAGGGACAGACAGTGATGGTATGGGCGGCTGGGCTGGACCTCCGATTAATTAATCAGGGGTCCGTAAGCACATGTGTACGGTGGCAGGGGGAGTCCATCGTGGATCTTACGTGGGCAACTCCTCCTGCAATGCAAATGCTGTCGGGCTGGCGAGTGGCGGAGGAGGCGGTCACTTTGTCTGACCACCGCCACATCGTATTCGATGTCGCACTTCGACAGCCCGACAGTAACCCCAGTCGCCGAGAGAGCAGCCCACCGCGGCGTTGGTGTCTCAAGCGGCTCGACCGAGACAAGCTCGAAGCCGCCGCCATCGTCGCGTCCTGGCCAGAAAACGCCGAAGAGGTTCAGTCCAATCCTGAAGTGGAAGCGAACTGGTTTCGGGGTACGATGGCGCAAATTTGCGACCTGTCGATGCCCAAAACCAGTCGCCCCAAGCGCAAAACAGTGTACTGGTGGTCATAGAATCGCACGGCCCGTGCACTCTGCTTGCGGTGTCGGCGCCAGTACACTAGAGCCCGAAGGAGAAGACGGCGAGCTCCGCCTGAGGAGATAGCCAGACTACGGGGCATACCGAGCGGCTACAAAGGCGTTGCAAATCGCCATTACCAACGCCAGGTCTCGGTCCTGGAAAGAGCTTCTGGAGGACTCAACAAAGATCCTGGGGCGCCCATACAGGTTGGTGCTGGGCAAGCCCGGCCCTGGTCGCCCCTTGACGGAGACTCGATCCGGATCTACTGGGAAGGGTCATCAGCACGCTCTTCCCAGAGGACCGGTCAGGTCCCGAAGGTCACCTGCCGTCTTCATGGGAGTGGCGAGATGAGATGGGGTGACCGTCGAGAGTTGACCGAGCCGTTAGCCGCTTAAAAGCTCGGAACACAGCACGGGGCCCGATGGAATCCCGCGCCGGGCCCTAGTGCTGAGTCTGGCTGCCCTGGGGAACAGGCTCAGACAGCTGTTTACCAGCTGTCTGCGGTGCCAAGTTCCCCACAGCCTGGAAAGAGGCAAGGCTGGTCCTCTTGAAGAAGGAGGGCAGGGCCGCTGATTCTCCTCTGCGTACCGCCCCATATGCCTGTTGGACGAGATTGGCAAAATTGTTCGAGAGGATAGTTGCCACTGGCTCAGCGGGCATCTGTCGCGCATCGGTCCCGATTTGGCTGACAGTTTGGGTTCCGGCGGGAGCGTTCCACCGTAGATGCGATTATGCGCGTCCGCTCCTGTCGGAACAAACAGTATCAGGGTGGCGGCGTTGGCGATAAGTCTTGATATCGTCAACGCCTTTAACTCTACCCTGGGACGCAATCAGGAGGGCACTGACATCATCAGGTGCCCCTCTGCCTGCAAGGTATTGGGGACTACTTGCGCGACAGGTACATTCTGTACGTGGGGCAATGGTAGAAAGATCCGGAGGAGATCAAACGTGGGGTTCCACAGGGCTCTGGTGCTGGGTCCACTATGTGGAACCTCGCGTACGATGTGTTCCCCGCGAGTCGACCTTCCGCTGGCGTAAATGTCGGTAAAGGCGCCGACGACACCTTGGTGATCGCCAGCGGGATAACTTCGAGAGGGCCAAGGAGCTCGCCGAGCTTGGGGTGGAAGTCGTCGTCTCCAAAACCACGAGTTTTAGAAATAGCGCCTCACAAGACCGAGGCCCTATGGTTCCATAATTTTCACGGGCAAGGAACCACCCGACTCGTGCGTCCGCGTGGGTGGGTCCGAAGTCAGAGTGGGGAGGTACATGAAGTACCCAGGCCTCCACCTGACAGTCGCTGGGGCTTCGAAGAACATTTCGAGCGCCTAGTTCCCCGAATCGAAAGGGTGGCGGGTGCTGCGCACAGACTGCTGCCCAATCTAGGGGACCGACGGAGGAAGTACGTCGCCTCTATGCGGGAGTTATACGGTCCGTAGCTCTGTATGGAGCGCCTGTATGGCAAAAGGCAGCCATCCGACGCTGTAGAACTAAAATTTACAGTGTCCAGCGGAGGATGGCCATACGGATCGTACGAGGATACCGCACTATATCCTTTGAGGCGGCGACAATCCTGGCTCGCTTTCCACCACTAGATATACTGGCGGAAATGGACGCGAGGGTGTACGACCGAATCCGTGCCCTCCGCCAGAGTGGTGGTAGTGAGCCAGAAGAGGCGCTCGAATCAATTAAACGGCAGGAACGACGAAACGCCCTGGCGACATGGCGCACTCGACTTGAGGAGCGCTATGAACGCAAACGTGTCATTGAGCAATCCTGCCGGTCTTCGAAGCCTGGATGCAGCGACGAACAGGAAGACTTATTTATAGACTTACACAGATAATTACCGGGCATGGGTGCTTCGGTGATTATCTGTAAGATCGGACGCGAGACGATGGCGAACTGCTTCCACTGTGGTGGACGGGAACAGGACTCTTCCCCCTACGCTCGCAGTATGCCCAGCGTGGAACGGGAGGACAATCCTGGTGAACCGCATTGACGGAACCTCTCCCTGCCAGCAGTCGTGTCGGCGATGCTGAGCGGGATTCGGCGTGGAGGGCCGCAGCCACCTTCTGTGAATCTGTTATGATTCAGAAGGAGGCTTGAGCGGATCGAAGAGGGCAGATCCCGCGCGGAGACGACGTCGTCAAGGCGCTCGTCACGGCCCTACTCTTGAAAACGGTGTTCCCTACCAGAACGGGCCTCCGGGGTTGCAGACACTCGGGCGGGGGGGCCTCGAGTGCCTAGTTATGTAACCCCGAGGAGGACGATGACTGGAAGTGGTCTCGAGACATCGTGGTAGCACTTGAGGGTGCTGGGGTAGCATGTACTGCCCCCGGACGTGCTATTAGTGTAGCAAAGCGATGGAGGGCCCCGGTTGCGTTCCGAACGGAGATCCGGGACCTCGTATAGCGCTGATGGTGACCACCGTGGGGTTTTAGCCGGTAGGAGTCCGGCAACCTTTCGTTGCCCCGCAGCGGAAGGTATCCATGAGGATTTCCCACGAAAAAAAAGCCTGACGATAGTCGTATTGATGCTTGTTGCATTCTGCAGCATTGCGTATCTGCGATGGTTGTTTGGCGGGTCGCTATTCTCAGCGCTCTCTGCGTCTTGGTTTGACTCACAACCTAAGTAGCTTTGCGCAAGCCGGGTCTCTTCATTACGGGGCTGTAGATTGTCTCACCTCCATGATGTTTTATATAACAACATAATAATATATATCAGTAAAGTTCCACCTTAGAATGCTTTAAGGCAACTTGTTGGTGGGTGAGACAAACATGATCGAAAAATGCATATACTCAACGTCAGTGACACAAAACCTTTCTGATGGCGAATTATTACTATTATCATAACTGCCTGTGGCTATATCTGCCATTGTATTGGTTGGTGACATATGTGTCGACCTCATGCGGGTGGTAGCTGGGAGAGAATCAGGAGGCTCTCAAGGCTGCGGCCGAAAGCCGTGCAACGTGGGACCCCACTCCCGTGAGGTGAGCGGTAGACTCATGACTCGCTCTGTGGCCAATTGGCCGTACTGATCATGCAATTGGTGGTCATGCCTTACACTTACATCACGTCAGCAGGAACGGCGGTCTGGCAGGTGGTGGCGCTCACGGAGGGCTTTTATGCCAGTGTGCCTATTGTTGCCTAAGCTGTGTAACGTACATTCACTGTGGCTGGATTTGATCATATTCTGTATGGCGTTTACACGCATTGGCATGCGCGACTGGTCGATGTTTGTGCCACGCACTACCAAAGGGCCAAGTCCTCTTTTGCTGGTACGCCAATTATTTTGCTGTGGACTACTGTCAGTTCTCAACAACGACCTTCCGGGGAGCGCGTTGGTTGGTTGGCGCTCACCTCACGGCGTGTTTAAAAAAATTGTGGGAGAGCGAAGCCCTTGTATCTGGTATTTCATATAAATTTTGTGAGCCTTTTCCAAGCGGGAAGGGATTATTTAATAAGGAATTGATTGTTGTGAACCTGATACAAGTGGAATAGGGACGATTTAATATTCTTAACTTTTTTTGAGTTCTGTCTTCGTGAACGGGGTTCTTTAGCTTATAAGGCACTACCAACAGCTTTCGGCTGCTCTAGTGAATATTCATTCTTCCAAAAGACACCTAAAAGAACTAAGTTACTAAACAAACACAACGTAAATAAAGGTGTTAACTAACACGATCACGCCATAGATTTATTAAACGGCCTATATTTGAACCTTAGAAAGACCAATATATGGTTAATATACTGGTCACCAAAATTTTATATATCTTAAAGATATAAATTCTAAAGAAAGAAACAAATAGGGGAGTGAAAGTGTTACAATTTGGTGCCGTGACCAAGATACAGTTTAAATTATAAATAGAAGGCCGTCAATATAAAATTATGAAGTAGTCTATATGCCTACAATTTGTTGTCCGTGAAATGGAGGGGTGTCTTGGAAGATGGTGTTTGCTGGGGGTGGTTGAGAGTCTGGGGGTGGGGCTTAAATATTAAAATTTATTAATTTTATTTAAGGTGTGTGCATAGCTGAGCGAAATAAAATTTTAAGTGAAATAAGTGAATAGACTCAATTAAACTAAGTGAATGATACAAAAAGTGCTAAAAATTCATAAGTAAAAATAAAAATAAAAAAATGGCTAAAAACAAGAAAAAATTCAAATTCAACTAAGACAAAGCCTAAAAAGAGATGAAGATGCTTCAGAAATTACTTAAGAATGCAGTGAAAACCTTTGACGTTAAAATAAAAGATCTTGAGGAAAAAATTACTAACCAAACAAAAGGTCACCAAATTAAAATAAATCAAGAAGAGGTGTCCGGGGCGAGCACCTCTTATGTAAATGATCCTAGACAAAATATTGTACATAATATACATAATGTAACAATAGAAAAGCCGAAATTTGGAAATGGAAATACTCATCCAGTAACATTTTGGAAGATCTCACCAATTTAGAAAGTTCCATCTAATGGTCTCGAAGTATCAATAGCACAGAGAGCTATTAGGTGAAGCCAAATATTGGGCTCGCATTAATAGTGTGTGTTGGAAAGCTTTTGATTATTTTAAAGCAGGCTTTCTAAGAGTATTTTGGGGTGAAGAGAACAAAATAAGTAAAGTGATTCCTTGCCAAATAAATGGAATAGAAATACACACCTACCATGGTCAGTTATTTTCTTTATGTTATTGAAAAGGCACAAACATTATCATATTCGATACCTGAAAAACAATTAGTAACTGATATCATCAGACATTATCCTAAAACTGTGCAGCAATTATGGAGAATAGCTAAAATAGAGACAATAATAGAAACGACAGATTTCTTAAGAAACTTAGATGACATCGATAAACAAGATGAAGGTCGTGAACCTTATTATAATGAGAAAAAGCGGAAATTTAATAATAATACAGAACAAAAACATAAAGAAATACAACAATCATATAAAAAATGGCGTAAACCTGAAAAGGGAAAAAAGAAGGTTAATGAAGTACATGAAATACAGGTCACTAAAATACTAACCCGATGTTTTGGCCCCAGAGCCAAATTTAGAGCTGTAGAGATCGAACTAGTTCCCGGTTCAATCCCTTACAATGTAAAAGGGAACAAAGCATTAAATATGTTATTAAAGCTGGATTCGACCTGAACAAACACTGGTTAAAAATAATAGAGGCTTGCGGAAATCTATCTCTTTAAAAGCATATTTTAATAGAGAAGGCCTTGGTTATAGCGACAATGTAAATAGTATATTAAACGCTTTAAAAACCAAGTCGGACTTGCTCATAACGGAGTTATTCGTGCAAACCGTCTTCGAGGAAGACGAAGATAAATACCAAAAGGAATTTATAGGGAATATGAGATCTGAAATTAAAGTTTCACTATTTGACAAAGAAATAGATACGCTCCTCGATACTGGGAGCGATGTTACATGCATTTCAGAAAGTTTATATTTACAAATTAAAGATAATAATCGTAAAATATCAGCGATGCCAGTTAAAGCAATGCAAATAAAAGGTGCTGTTGGGCAGCGCAGCACAAAAATACAACAGATGATCATATTGCCTATAAAGATAGATGAGCTAGTCTTTGAAACACAAACTTTAATTGCAAATAATTTAATAAGACCTTTAATATTAGGCTTTGACTGGTTCACGAGAAATAAAATATTGATTGATTTGAGAAATACGACTGTTGGAATAGAATTTAAAGTGAAAAACAAAGACTACTTCATATCCCTCAAATATAACAATAAATCTGTATTATATAACAACTGCATCGAACAATGTACCTATGATCCGTTAACAAATATAAAAATAGTATCTACATTGAGGTCTCTGAAAAGCAAAACTTAGTAAAACATAAGAATATGTTTTCGAGCAAATTGGGAAGAGCAAATTGCTATGAGCATAAAATTGAAATAATCGATGATGAACCTATAGTTACTAAATCCTATCCTATTCCATACGCATATAGATCAAAAATGGAGAAGTTAAATGAAATAGAACAAGCTGGTATCATCACAAGGGCATCAACGCCTTACAGTAGCCCATTAACATTCACTCTTAAAAAAGATGGCACAATTAGAGTTTTACTAGATGCCAGAAGTATAATTAAGAAAATGGTTGCTGAAACAGAGAAGCCACCTATACAATTAGATGTTTTGATTTCATTCCACGGAGCGAATTATATCACTATCATTGACTTAAATAATGCGTATTTTCAAATTCCTATAAATAAAGATGGTAGAAAATATACTGGATTCACATTCAATGGAAAGTCATATGTATATAATGTTCTGCCACAAGGATTAAAAATATCAGTAGGAAGCTTTAGCAGAGCTATGAATTTAATATTAGGACCAGAAATCCAAGAATTTTGTGAATTATTTAGATGATTTAGCCATTATAACAACAGGAACATTAGATAAACATTTGGAGCACATTGACATTATTTTAAGTAAATTAAACAAAGCTGGCTTAGGAGCAATTTGCAGAAATATGAATTTATTTGTAAAGAAATTAAAATGCTGGGTTTTATAATTTCAGCAGAAGGCATAAAACAGATCCCGATAAGATTCAGGCAATCAAGAGTTCCAGCACCTAAAAGATTAAACAATGAGAGCCTTTTAGGTCTTTGCACTTTTATAGAAGGTTTATACCAAATTATAGCAGGATAATGCCGCTCTGTGAATTACTTAAAAGGGACGTAAGTTCCAATGGAGCGAAAAGAACAGAAGGCATTTGATTTTGTAAAACAACAATTTATTAATACAATACAATTGCATCGTCCAGACTTTAATAAACCGTATTATTTACAAACAGATTGTTCCAGTGTGGGTATGGCCGGAGTACTATATCAGATAGATGATAATAATGAAATGAGAATTCTAGGCTATCATAGTAAAGCCTTAAAAGGCTCCGAATTAAATTGGTCTGTTACTTAACAAGAGTTTTATGTTGTAATAAGCTGTCTAAAGAAATATGAAACATATTCGAGGGCAGTAATAATATTAACTGATCATAAAGCCTTATTGTTTATTAATAATATGAAGTTATTCAATGGTATAGTAACCCGATGGATTTTGTATATAGAGCAGTTTAATTACGAATATCGGGTAGAAGTAATATTGTTGCAGATGTGCTATCACGTTATCCTCCTGATGGCGATTTAATACAAGAGAATAAAATAATAGCTTAGAAATATCTTACACAGAGAGCGAACGAATAATGAGTTGATAGAAAAATTAAAATCCATATCAGTATATCAATCACAAGATTCGAAGTCGTTGGCTATTATTGAAAAATTAAAGACATTAAATACTTCCACAATACAACAAAACAATAAATTGAAACGGTATAGTTTGAAAAATGATATATTATATTAAAAACGAATTTAAAAGAAATAATATATTACCTAAACATTGAGATAACATATTATAAATCAAGTACACGTCGAAATGGGTCATCAAGGACCCTATAAGGTAATTAAATATGTGAGATAGATTCTTTTGGAAAGGCAACAAAAGATATTAAAAGCAATTAAAAGTATGCCATTTATGTCAGTTATCTAAGAAAAACAATATAACATATGTGGGTCTATGCAAATCTAATAACTGAAAACATTGGCGATATAGTCATGGCAGACTTATATGGACCACTTGCATCAGGTACCTTTGGGTACACTTTCATATTGTCATACAAGATTCATTTAGTAAATCTATCAAATTATATACTTTAAAACAGTCAACAGCAAAGTCTGTTGTAATAAAAGTAAAGCATTTTGTTGAGATTATAAAGCCCAAAGCAATAACGACAGATAATGGAAAACAGTTTATAAGTAATCATTGGAAACAATCAATGAGAGATTTAAATATAAACCAATATATACCACAGTTGGAAATCCTAGAACAAATACAACAGAGCAAGTAAATAAAAGTTGAGCAGATTATTTAGGACGCTTTGTCATACTAACACACAGATTGGGCGATAATATTGCGAAATAGAAGAATTGTATAATAATTCATATCACAATAGTACAGGCTTCACGCCTTATTAGATTATTTATGGTGAGTCTAATGAGATGTCTTTTGACAAAATAATTTCTAAAATAAAGACAAACATAATGTTAAACAAATTAGACAACAAGTGCGTAAAAATTTAAAAAGGCAAGTCGAATAAGAAACACAAAATTTGATAAGCGAAATAGAATAATAAAATATAAAATTGGCGACTTAGTAAAAATTTCAAGATCTATTAGATCAGACGCCGATAATAAAATTATGAGTAAGTTGAATTTATCATATGAAGGGCCTTATCTAATAGCAGCCGTACCATTTAACAATGTATATACCGTAGCAAATCCAGAGACAAATGAAATTAGAGGATATTTCAATGCTATTCACTTAATAAAATATTAAAATAATAATAATAATTTCATTTTGTATATATATTAGTGTAACTAAGTAAATACTGCAGCCTAAATTGGTCTTGTGGGTGGCCCTTCGAAATAATTATTAAGCTAATGGTTTAAAACTATTGAAGTTATGAGCAAGATATTTTTTATATGATAAAAGAATGTAATTAAATAAATAATGAAAAATTTTAAATATAGATCGTAAGATAATTTTGAAATAATTTTTATTAAATAAATATGGGAATTGGGTCAGGGTGAATGGCTCAATCACATTTATTCTGTGTGTTAGCCAACTGATCGCAAAAAAATATTCAACTGGATTGTATGCACTTAAAGGGTGACACTATTGAATTATTGTTTCAAAGATTCAAAGATAAATTAATAAATCGAGAAGTCAACAATCGACTGAGAACTTTATTGACAACATAATATACAATAACTTGAACGGGTTAATAATTATGGTTTTATCACATTGTGATAGATGAGGTTGAAGGGTGTTGGTGGCGGCCATTCCTGGGATAGGAATTTGATAACATATACTGTATAATTTAAAATGTCTTAAAATTATATTTTAAACAATTAAAAATGCATTAATGCATAAAGTTCAAATATATTCATTTCGAATATTGAATATTATAATATAGTAAACGCATAAAATTGTCGTTAAAATCTCTAAATTATTAAAATTCTGCTTAATATATTCAAAATGTATTAAATAATACAGAAATACAAGTCGTTTATATTGCAATAATAAAGATAAATAACATTTGCAATATAATTGATAAAAATGGGTCAAAGTTTATGAGGGTGTCCTTGTATTACTCAAAAATTTCTAAGTTAATGAGGGTGTTCAAGTAATGATTGCTTATATGAAGGGCGTTGCCGGAGACACATACCCATGGGTGTACATATATATGGGGTGGTCGGCTGACCGACTGCCACTAGTACTGTTGTACAATGACTAGTCCTATATTAGGGAGGTCTATGATACAAAAGCATTATTATAGAAGGTATCTATGATGTATAAGCATTACGATAGCAGAGTTATGACTTGAAGTCCCATAAATTTAAGACATATAATAGTATGGTCTATGAAATAAAGCAAATATGTGGAAGGACTCAAATATGTAAAAGCATTATATTGAAAGTGGGACATAGATGGGGTGGTCGGCTGACCGATTGCTACTAGTACTGTTGCACAATGACTAGTCCTATATAAGGGACTTAAGATAGTAAGGTCTATGATACAAAAGCATTAATATAGAAGGCATCTAAGATTGCATGAGAGAATGCATTATGATAGCAGAGTTATGACTTGAAGTCCCATATGTATAAGACATACGAGTATAATAGTATGGTCTATGAAATAAAGCAAATATGTGGAAGGTCTCAAATATGTAAAAGCATTATATTGAAAGAAATGGGACTTAAAAGGATTATTACAGTGGCGTGTAGATTCCCCACAGCGTCTGGAGACCGACGTAACTTGGACCCTCAACCGATATTTCCTAGACATATCATTTTAGTGCCGGTGGTAAGCGGGTTTGTTGTAGCAATACTTGCCCGTGGACATCGCACATCCTTACCGTTTGTGGGCGGCGTCTTGGCGCATAGCGTTATGATACGTCGGCTATCTTTCGGATTAGGTGAGTGTGTTTGGTAGTACTTTTAAGTGCAGCAAGATACTCAACTCCACGTCTTAGTGCACATGCATTATGATACGTGGAGTTTGGCTACTGACGTCTTAGTAGCATGCTACTATCATACGTGGGTCGTATTTTTAGTTAACTACATTATCAATTTGCTGCCGTGTTGATAGGATCATGTGGATGTGTTATGAGGGGGCGCCATCCATATGGTGGTTGCATTGATGCTTACTGCTACTTGCGGTACCGGGTCTTGTGTTGGCTCTGCGGGTGTGCTGCGCCTGATTCGACGCACCTTGTGGTTCTGGTCGATGGGGGTATGCGGGTGGAGATATCTGCTGGGATTGTATGGGGGTCCTTGGGATGGTGTAAGCCTGACGATAGTCGTATTGATGCTTGTTGCGTTCTGCAGCATTGCGTATCTGCGATGGTTGTTTGGCGGGTCGCTATTCTCAGCGCTCTCTGCGTCTTGGTTTGACTCACAACCTAAGTAGCTTTGCGCAAGCCGGGTCTCTTCATTACGGGGCTGTAGATTGTCTCACCTCCATGATGTTTTATATAACAACATAATAATATATATCAGTAAAGCTTCCACCTTAGAATGATTTAGAACCTTTTTGGTGGGTGAGACAAACATGATCGAAAAATGCATATACTCAACGTCAGTGACACAAACCCTTTCTGATAGCGAATTATTACTATTATCTTATAACTACCTATGGCTATATCTGCCATTGTATTGGTTGGTGGAGCATATGTGTCGACCTCATGCGGGTGGTAGCTGGAAGGAGAATCTGAGGAGGCTCTCAAGGCTGCGGACGGAAGCCGTGCAACGTGGGACCCCACTCCCGTGAGGTGAGCGGTAGACTCATGACACGCTCTGCGGCCATGTGCTGCATGCAATTGGTGGTGATACCTGCCATCACGTCAGCAGGAACGGCGGTCTGGCAGGTGGTGGCGCTCACGGAGGGATTTTTATGGCCAGTGTGCCTATTGTTGCCTAACCTGTGTGACGATTTGGACATGATCCTATTCTGTACGGCGATCTGGATTACGCGATCTGGATATGGCGATCTTGGATACAATCTGGATTTGATCGTATTCTGTATGGCGTTTACACGCATTGACATGCGTGACTTCGGTCTATTGTTGTGCTTACCCACTACCAAGGGGCCAAGGCCTCTTTTATTGGTACGCCAGATATTTTGCTGTGGACTACGGTTCATTTCCCAACAACGACGCTTCGTGGGAGCGCGTTGGTTGGTTGAGCTCACCACACACGGCGTGTGTGTGGAGCGTGTCCCTCCCATTTTTTTAAATGTGGGAGGCCAACCCTTGTATCTGGTATTTTATATAAATATGTGAGCCTTTTCCAAGCGGGAAGGGATTATTTAATAAAATTGATTGTTGTAGAACCTGATACAAGTGCAATAGGGACGATTTAATGTTAACTTTTTGAGCTCTGTCTTCGTGAACGGGGTTTTATCTTATAAAGACTACAACAGCTTTCGGCTGCTCTAGTGAATATTCATTCTTCAAAATACACCTAAAAGAACTAAGTTACTAAAAACACAACGTAAATAGGGGTCCTAACTAAGACGATCATGCCATAAATTTATTAATCAGCCTATATTTGAACCTTAGAAAGATCAATATATGGTTCGCTCGCTTCACTCGCTCACTCGACCCCTCCATCCCCTTCGTGGTTATTTGTTTATAAACCATCCAGAAATAGAAGCCCCGCTGGGCTTTACTTTGGTATTAATTTGTGCGGAGGACGCATCCCTCCTTATTAAAGCGATTTTCTCAAAATCATTCAATTAAAATTTTAAATTTCAACATTTAATATAAAAAATAGGCACATCCGGCGGGGAAAGGTGGAGGCAATCTAACCCCCACTTTCCCCTCACTATTAAGGCGACTTGAGTCTAAACCTTAACCATTGCAATATATGAACTAAAATTCTACTGATATTTTAACAAAAAAATTGTAGCTTATTTGATAAAAAAAAAATTCTAGGAATTCTTCCGGTTAATGGCCTTTCTTTTATATAAATATTTATTAGACTTTCGTTTTTTGGTATTTGTTGTTGTTTTTTACCCTCCTAAAAATCCTGTAAATTGACAGATTGATTTTGGAGACTATTCAGTGCCAACACTATTCAGATAATTAATTTTTATTTGTACTATTTTTATACAAAAATTATTTTAATTGTGATAGTAAGTGAATGCGGTGACCCATAGACACCATCTATCCTAGATTAGAAACAAGAATGCAGATGAGTTGTTATTCCTAAAACTAAGATGAAGAGAATGCCTCATTATTAGATAAGGGCGGCCGGTTTCTTATATCTCATTTATTTTACATTTATTTTTAATTTATTATTTTAAAGGACTTTGTCGCTGAGTGACCACATCATCTCGTTTCGAATACAACTAATCACTACAATTGAAAAACAAAATTAACCTTGAACCAAAATTTAATCTTTGCGGTACTTTTTTTAAATTTAATATTTATTGTTTTTTTATTTTCATCATAAGTTTAGCTGCATGAAATACAATCTTGTAAATGTTTCCAATACTCACCACGATGGATTGATGGATAGGTCAATCCATCGTGATATCGATGATGTCGATGATAGGTGGTACATAAAGCCAATATCTTCACACACAAGAAAGGATATACCTTCAGATATAGATAATATATACACACCAGACATTGAGATATATATAGAGTGATGGCAAAGTAAAAGAGTCCATCGTCCATTCTTGATCTAGAAAGAACACAAAGAGTACTCCTAAAAGTAATGAACTTTAAACCCTATTGGTTTCCCACTGAAAACCTATACAAAATAAGTGATGTTCTTACAGTTAGACAATTGTATATATTAAATATAATTCTAAAACGTCACAAAACGCTTCCATATGATATTTCCAAAATATCTAGAAGACGAAAGCATAATGTAGCTCCCATTGCTACGGTCAAGTCAAGTTATGCTAGGAGGCAGTTTACGACTCGATCTGCTTATTTATATAATAAAGTTATAAACATTTACCCTATGACTAAGTACAATTGCAAAATGACTTTGACAGCACTATTAAAAACTTGGAGTTATGATAAAACTGAGTCTTTCTTGCTGAACCGAAACTAACACATTCTTGGATTATATTTTACACACAACAGAAGCTTGATTAAAAAAATAATAATATTGTATTTAATAAAATAGGAATGATAAAACTCATCTAAACTTAAGTATATAAGAACACACAAACAAGTACACGCACACACGCGCGCGCACACACACACACACACACAACTATTTTGAAATATTGTAAATCCTTTGTGTATCATATTACATTTGTTATCTGTCTGTTGTGGAGCAACTTTTAAAAATCAAAATTATAAATATGTTTTTAGATTAAGTATTGAAGTAAGTTAGTATCACATTAGTATTCGTTAATCAATGTTACGGAGAGGGGGATTTCTAACACAAGTATTTATTTACTTAAAAGAAATCTTCAATCATAACACTGCTATGTAAAAACTCTGATACTGAATAAATTATTTGATTTGATTTGATTTGATTTGATCGTCCCAGTTCATCTATGAGTGTCGTTAGAAGCGACTATGGGAAGTGTCTGAAAAATATTATGGCTTCAATATATGGCGGTATGATGAGCAGATGGTTAATCTGGTTTGCGCCAGGCATAAAATAGGCTACGGCTACTAACCCCCTCGGGTTCCTGTCGGTTACTAACCAGAGGGAGGTTAGTAGCAGTGTCAAAACCCAGCCCCCTCGAGGCGGTTATCCTTTTCCCCATGTGAAAAAAGTGAATGGACACCTACATCCAACAAACAACAAACAATACAGTAACGTATTTGTGATTTTGGAAAATTTTAGTAAAATATAAAAATACCTACAAAATATGTGACCGTACATCATTTCGTATATGCAGAATTAATTTACACTGATTATGGTCCAATTAACAGTGATAAGTGTTTCGTAGGTGAAGAACATCTGATATTTCGATTACAAATCCACCTGCCAAGTAAGGAAAATTTTTCCTTTAGAATAGAATAGATATTCAATAGAAGTCCTTCAGATCGAATCTCAACGGAGACTAGACATCTACGCAGAACCGGATTATAGTGCAATAGTGTGTGCGCAAGCACAAGTGCACACTTTATTCCCTTTTTCTTTTAGTCCGATGGGACGGCAATCCGACACAACCGGAGAGCGATCAGGCGCAGGACCAATTACTTGCTTTCCGAGACACGGGATTGAAACACTGCTAACTCTCTGACTTCAGGCTGCTACTGAGAATTTCTTTACAGAAAAATCCAATTAATGATTACTGACCCGAACTGGGACGCGAACCCACATGGTAAGCAGTCGCGCTAATGACCAACCATAGACCAACGTCGTAGTCTATAGACTACTAGAACATGATAATTGATTATTATATAATACTTATTAAAAGTAATTATTCTTTACCACTGGTTCGGATAAGATCTCCGTCCTAGAAAAAATCAGCAAGGACAAAGCCAAATGGTATAAAATTTTAAAATACTTCCATATGAACGACCAGTGAACTAGCATAGACTAAAGAAGATAAAGTTGCGAAACAAATCAATACACTAGAGAGTGAATTCTGGAAAACACGCTCTTACAAGACAAGGATAACAATTATTTTTTTAACAATTCAGTAAATAAAGATACAACCGAAGATGGTAAATTTAATTTCCTTTGAACAATCACCACAATAAAAAAAAAATTGAATTAAACTACTTTTACGGATTATATCGCGTTTAATTAACTTATTTTATTAATTCCCGACGTTTCGGGTGCTTTACAGCACCCATGGTCACGGGGGACTGAGGTGGTTGACGTCCCAATGTCAGTTAATACTGGAGCCTTCAGCTTTTAATTATTAATTTTGGTCCGATCTACGCAGAATGAACTAACTGTGTCTTGAAGTCTTGCAGTGGTATGCTTGGTTTAGTTTTAATTTTATTAATTACAGGATCCCAAGCAGGTGTGGTCAGCCTCCTCTCTATTGAAATTAGGATGTTTTAATTTCAATATAGCCTCACGTATCATCCTTGCAGGAATCGATGTTCTTTCGCGAGAATCTGTGGTTTATCAAATCTAATGTAATGGCGGGGCCGTCTAGGATATGATCACAAACTGCAGACTTCCGGAACGTTGGTGCTTCACGTCAGCTATGTGTTCTTTTACGCGGGTTTAATAGATCTTTTGTTTGCCCTATATATGAGAGACCACATTCACAATCAAGCTTGTACTCCTGCATCTTGTAGAGAATATTGCACTTGACGGATGGTAAGAACTGACTAATCTTCTTCGGCGGCTTGAAGAATGTTCTTATAGAAGCTCGCTTCAAGATGTAGCCAATCTTGTCTGTGACACCTCTGACATATGGTAGTACAGCAGGCACACGCTCGACTGTGGCCGGCTTCACTTGGTCACTGTGACGTAGGCGCGGGACCCGAAGCTTGTTGTCGTGCAGAACCTGCTTGACGTGCTGAAGTAAAGTTCAATTTACTATGGAGTTAGAGGCAAATAATTCTTTAGCTTTCCTAGATGTATTAGTCATTCGAAATCCTAACAACACCATAGGTCACACCGTGTATAGAAAAAGACCCATACAAACAGATATTTAAATGGTGAATCCCACCATCATCCTTCACAGTTGGCTACCGTGGGCAAATCTTTGTTACAGAGACACGAGGGATCTGTGACAGCAAACACCTGGCCGCCGAGCTTCAGCACGTCAAGCAGGTTCTGCACGACAACAAGCTTTGGGTCCGCGCCTACGTCACAGTGACCAAATGAAGCGACAGTCGAGCGTGTGCCTGCTGTACTACCATATGTCAGAGGTGTCACAGACAAGATTGGCTACATCTTGAAGCGAGCTTCTATAAGAACATTCTTCAAGCCGCCGAAGAAGATTAGTCAGTTCTTACCATCCGTCAAGTGCAATATTCTCTACAAGATGCAGGAGTGTACAAGCTTGATTGTGAATGTGGTCTCATAGGGCAAACAAAAGATCTATTAAAACCGCGTAAAAGAACACATAGCTGACGTGAAGCACCAACGTTCCGGGAAGTCTGCAGTTTGTGATCATATCCAGACGGCCCCGCCATTACATTAGATTTGATAAACCAGATTCTCGCGAAAGAACATCGATTCCTGCCAAGGATGATACGTGAGGCTATTGAAATTAAAACATCCTAATTTCAATAGAGAGGAGGCTGGTACTACCACCTGCTTGGGATCCTGTAATTAATAAAATTAAAACTAAACCCAAGCATACCACTGCAAGACTTCAAGACACAGTTAGTTCATTCTATGTAGATCGGACCAAAATTAATAATTAAAAAGCTGAAGGTACCCGTATTAACTTTGACATTGGGACGTCAACCACCTCAGTCCCCCGTGACCATGGGTGCTGTAAAGCACCCGAAACGTCGGGAATTAATAAAATAAGTTAATTAAACGCGATATAATCCGTAAAAGTAGTTTAATTCAATTATTTTTTTTTATTGTGGTGATTGTTCAAAGGAAATTAAATTTACCATCTTCGGTTGTATCTTTACTTACTGAATTGTTAAAAAAATAATTGTTATCCTTGTCTTGTAAGAGCGTGTTTTCCAGAATTCACTCTCTAGTGTATTGATTTGTTTCGCAACTTTATCTTCTTTAGTCTATGCTAGTTCACTGGTCGTTCATATGGAAGTATTTTAAAATTTTATACCATTTGGCTTTGTCCTTGCTGATTTTTTCTAGGACGGAGATCTTATCCGAACCAGTGGTAAAGAATAATTACTTTTAATAAGTATTATATAATAATCAATTATCATGTTCTAGTAGTCTATAGACTACGACGTTGGTCTATGGTTGGTCATTAGCGCGACTGCTTACCATGTGGGTTCGCGTCCCAGTTCGGGTCAGTAATCAGTAACTGTGTTTTTCTGAATAGAAATTCTGAGTAGCAGCCTGAAGTCAGAGAGTTGGCAGTGTTACAATCCCGTGTCTCGGAAAGCACGTAAATATTTCGGTACTGCGCCTGATCTCTCTCTGGTTGTGTCGGATTGCCGTCCCATCGGACTACAAGAAAAATGGGAATAGAGTGTGCACTTTTGCTTGCGCAAACACTATTGCACTATAATCCGATCCTGTATAATTCCTTGTTGAACTCTTTACCGTTTCAAATGATAATATTTTTTACGTATATTACTTATAATATCAGCATTAAACCATTTTGGATATACGTACTTATAATTCGGCATGTAACGGGATTTAGTTGGAATATATTGACTCATACAATTATAAAGACGGTGATAGAATAACGCAACTGCGTCGTCAACGTCTGCAATTACAAACATATCCGACCAATCTATACTTTTTAATGCCATGTATAGGCCAAGAAAGTCGGCTTTACGCCAATTCCAGTTTGGAGCAGCTCCCGCGCGCTGAGCCGACGGTGGAGAGGACGGCGACTGGGCCAGAGCGGCGCAATAAAACCTGAGCGTCACCTCCAGCGGGGGTTGGTACTTATCTTAGTCCTCAGGGTTGACAACGCATCTGCATTTTGATTCTTAGTCGATGTTTAATGAAAATATCTATGGGCTACAATATTCATTGCTATCAGTTAGGCGGTAAAATCCGCAAAATTAGTTTTTTAATGAGTAGTATTCGCGTTAATATAGGAAATCATTATCAAAAAGTTTTTATTTATTTAAAATGAAGGAGTTTATAATTCTTTGCAGTGTGAAGTAAGCTCAGAATGTTCGTGGATCATTAAATGGTTTATTTATTTGTTCTGTGTTAATGATGTATCTTTGGTTTTTATTGTTATGGGCACAAAAAACCTTATTTAAAGTAATATTAAAAATAATATTATGAATTTATTATATTCCAGATAATGGGTGGTGTTGCAACTTATGTACTTATCTTTATCGAGTTCGGTTTCGAGATTCACTCCTCACTAAATTCTTTCTGTGAGAATCATCAACGCTAACAATGTTTGAAAAATAAAATGCATGTGCTATAATTCACTTATTTTTAATTCTACCTGTAGTTAAAAATTATAATCCTACAGCAACGTTCCACGTCAACCATTGACGTTCCACATAGAGCAACATGGGCCGCCAGCATACCAGAGGGGAGTAGCCATAGCATTATTTTCCGATACCGCACTGTCTGTCATTTTTTGCGGGGAAAAATCTGCGCCACGCACACTTTCTAAGACCTTCACACAAAAATAATTGTCTGTCACTACGAAATTCACACATATCAATTAAAATAATACGCTAACAATTTTACACACACATAGATACATTCTGTGTTATATAAAGTGATGCAACTACATTGGCAAGTTGCATACAGCCGTGGCTGTAACAAATGTCGATACGCGTTATCGATGAATTCGAAAATCGATTAGGGAAATCAGGTTTGCAAAGTGATTAACAGGTGGATATTATAATAAAGAAAGGAGTTTATTTATTACTACTATAATAACCTATAATTTAAAATCAAAAATACCATTAACCTATCATGTATCAATATATTTTTCATTATTAGTCTTGCCAGTTACAAATTATGATTTGTAAAACCATTTTCGTGTGAATGGTCACTGACAGAGGGAAACAAGTCTTTGCCAATAAACTTTTTTAAGGCTTTTGACACGATTTAGTGTGTGGTGCAATATCGTGTAGGCTTATTGTCGTCGCTTAAACGTAGCCTAATATCTTTTTCACACATCCAGCATAAAAGTATTACCTTCTTTGAAACATAAAACAACTTTTTTCTGCTTTTCGATTGATCGATTAATGAAAAAAGCTTAATGCATCAACATTAAGCTTTTTTTATCAATCCAACCAAGCAAACCGTTGCGTTGATGGACGTATTGCACTTATTTTTTATTGATGTCGAGTAAATAACAAATCCAGCTATATAATTTTTTTCTAATGCAGATGTGCAATTCAGTATTGAAATTTTTTCCAGTGGAATGCAGTTCGTTCCGCCTCCAGTTTGTATCAATTCTGTATTAACAAGATTTTTTAGTCAATTGCTTCATGAATTCTTCAATCGAAAAAAGAGCTCGATGTGATCATGACTTATACTGAGGAGTGGCATATATTTCAGCCCAGTTTGTTGGTTTTATTTTAAGTCTTGTCTTGTCTTGAAACCTGCAATAAGTAAATTAAAAAAAACAATATGGTCGAGGTTCACACTTAGTAATTTTAATATAATTTATTGATACTCGTAAGTATTACATTATAATGCATCAAGTTGATGCAATTTTAATATTAAACTATATTATAATAAAGCTCACAATATAGTGACAGCGACAACTCGGACACGGACTCCGATCAGTCGCTCTACCGAACCGCATATTGTATGAGGGCGAGCGGCTTGTGTTGGTAAACAAATCCGAAACAACACGATCTCATATTTTAAGTTTTAAGATTATTGTAATATTTAACACTAAAAAGATGTAAAAATACTAATGTCATTAAGAATTACATACATACGAAAGGTAACGCTATCTTTTTGTAAAAATGACGTGGTAGATCTCTTTTTGCAGCAAAAAACTGAACAATTCGGCTTTTTTGTAGGACATTGATTCAGTCGCGCAACTAAATTTAGTCTAGTGAGCAGTGCGGTTGCAACTAGTTTTATTATACGCATAGGACCACGTGGACTTGTAATTTGACACAGGGGAACGCCTGCGTATGGCTTCTCCCCTCCGGACCACCGCAGTGGCCTGTGTTGCTCTATAATGTTCGCCGTTCTAATGTTTAAAAGTTATTTTATATATTTTTATTAAATACAATACATAAATAATAATTTAAGACCATAATACTAATTTTAAAGTCTTGGATATCTTAAAATAATTCTATTAATATATGTGGTTCACGAAATTTACTTTATGGTTCATATTAACATAGTTTATTTATTAAAAAATCTGAAAAACGCTTGACCCTGCAGGCCGTCCCAAGAACTTCCCGCTTATTTTTGAGTGCAACGCTCCAAAATCTATTTAATTTTTGTTTTTTTCGGTTTTATTTTTTGAAAATCTTTGAAATGGCTTGACCGATTGACTTGAAAATGTAATCAGCTTGAAGTCTCAATGAACACTTTCGAACTCCGTATCGCCCATTTCAATCGGTTGATTCGTTTTAAAGTACGATAAAATTTTTATTTTATTTTATTTACACACACACACACACACACACACACACACACACACACACACAACACACATACGCGCGCGCACACGCACGCACGCACGCATGCACACGCACATGCACACGCACACGCACACGCACACACATACGCAAACGCACACGCACACGCACACGCCCACGCACACGCACACGCACACACAGACAGACAAACAGTAGACTTTTGATAGGCATTGATAAATGAATGATAAATTAATGCAGTGTAGAGGGTGTATGAACAAATGCAACACCAGGGGAATTGCAGATACGTTGCCAGCCTTTTAAAAAGGAGTAGGCTCTCTTCTTGAAGGGTTCTAAGTCGGATCAGTCCGGAAACATCGCTCCACAAACAATCGATTCCACAAGGAAGTTGTGCGAGGAAGATAACCTCTTGTAAATGGTATAGATGGTATCGCGAGTTATGTAGCGATGTGCGATGGTGAATCGAGCGGCTGGAATTAGTCCAAACAATTCCTCAGAGCACTCTCCGTGGTAGATGCGATAGCATATGCAAAGAGATGCAATATATCTTCGCAGTGCCAGTAAGTCAAGCCGATCAGAAAGAGCTCAGTCACCGATGATTCGAAAAGCTTTGCGCTGGATAAGATCAAATTGAAGGAGCTGGCACTGGGGAGCCCCAGCCCAGAGATGGGAACAGTATTCCATGTGAGGCCGAACCTGCGCCTTGTAAAGTTGCAGGAGATGTGCCGGCATGAAATACTGTCCCGCTCTGCCGAGTATGCCTAGCTTTTTAGAGGCCAATTTGGCCTTTTCTTCCAAGTGATCACGGAAAATTTTGGTACCTGCATTCTTCCCTGCCTCACTTACGGCTGTGAAATCTGGTCCCTCACAAAACATCACAGAGATATTTTAGAACATTGCCAAAGAGCTATAGAAAGGAACATGATTGGCGTTAAAAACAAGACAGAAAAAGAAACACATTTATAAGATCGAAAACTAGGGTAACAGGACGGGCCATATAATGCGAAGTACTCAAGAAAAGTGGAGCAAGATTATTACTGATTGGTATCCTAGAGATGGTAAAAGGAAAAGAGGAAAGAAAAGAAAGAAAAGATGGGAGGATGAGATAAAATTAACAGCCGGTCCAAATTGGAGAAGGGTTGCTAGAGATAGAAAGCAATGGAAGATGTTAGAGGAGGCCTTTGCCAAGAGGCACACTGAACTGAGAGACATTCTATAAACATCACAATAATTTAGACAACCCTTGAAAAATATTCACGATAAAAGGCTTATTGATTGATTGATTGATTGAAGTAATAACATTGATTATATATTAGGTAAATAATGCTACAGTCCACTAAATAATGTCCGTTATCTTTGTCAACATTCTGATGAATATAAAACGCATAACCGCACTACACTTCACACTTGACACCTCTTTTTGATATATATAAATATATTTAAAAAAAATATATATGTAGGCACGTCTATAAAATACAGGCCAGTTCAATAGTAAGGTTTTACTATAGCAAAGTGTCGTATCTGTGGTATCGTGACAACCGTTGTTGTTATACAGAATTTTTTTAAATTGACTTCATCGGAAAAGCGTACCATATATTTGATACGAATTGCTAAACGATCTGTTCATTATATTTTCTTGTATTTTATGTTGTATCGCACGCATATTTCCACCATCCATCATGAGTGCATCTGGGATGATCGTCTTTCACCTACATATATTTTGTTTTAACACTTTCAAACCTTACTATCATCAATCTTCAAATCGGGGCGAATCTCTCGCCGCCGTGTCCACCCTGCTGCCATTCAGCTCGACCTCCTGTCGTGTCCAACGTAAATGATATTTCCTGTATATTTGGAATATTCCATTAAAGACTCCCAGAATCAAGCAGAGAACTATTATATACATCAATATGCTTGTGGTTTTCAGGCGGAATCGGAATTCTTCAATTGGCGCACTTGCACTTGCACTTTTTTTTCCTGGTAGAGCCATGCTGTAGCTATATTAGTAGTATAGTTGTTGCACGAATGGGTAGGCTCGACCGGGGAAGGACCACGCTCTCACAGAATACCAGCGTAAAATAGCAGCTTAACGCTGCTGTGTGGTGAGTGTAGAGAACCGGAGACCCATCTTACTGGAATTGAGACATCCGATCTTAGTCCTCACGGGTGACAACGCATCTGCATTTTGATTTGTAATCGAGGATAGATGTAGTTGTCTATGGGCCGCAGCAACCACTTACCATCAGGTGGACTGTGTGCTCGTTTGTCACCCTTATCCTATAAAAAAAACTATTTATGCCCCCAGCTGCATTTTGCGCAATCACAATGTTTTCTTCTTTAGATTGTTGCTTCCGCATTTTTAAAGGGTGCTTTACCAGCCCACTACCGTCGCTGCTAAAGATATTAAACAGATTAATTTTATTATCTGGGTAAACTGGTTATTTTAAACAAGCTAAAGCGTTACTTCACGCCTGGACTGCTTCTAACTTTATACAAAGCTCAAGTCCGAACATGCATGAACTATTGTAGTCACCTTTGGGATGGCTCAGCAAATTATCAACTTGCCACACTCGACTCAGTGCAACGCAGAACCAAGAGGTTTATCGGCGACCAAAAGCTGGTGGAAACTAAGCTTCACAGCTTAGCTCACCGCCGCGTTGCTTGTTAGTCGGTATTTTACAGATTGTACTTCGGAGAGTGTGCCCATGAGCTGCATAAGCTCATACAGCCATCTTCTTTCTCCTATCGGAATACCAGACATACTGCAGGTTGATATTCCGAATATTCGCACTAAGCGCTATAAGTCATCTTTCATAATGCGCACAGCCAAAGAGTGGAAAGCCCTGCCGGCGTCTGTTTTTCCGAGTGCATATAACCTCAACCTCTTCTAGGTGCGTGTTAACAGGCTTCTCCTGGGCAAACTCACTCCATCGTAAACCTCATCTTTGCCCTCGGGCCAGATGAAGGTCAAAAGTGAGACAGTTACATATGCCTACATATGCCTACCGAGACCTTGAAGACGAAGACGTCCCGGCGACATTTTCGCTGAATGTGCTGCAATAGTCGCCGCGCAGAGGGTGGAGGAGTTACATATGTCTACAGATATCTTATATGCCATCAGGAAGTCACCTTCCTTACAGCTCCGCCCGCTAAGCAAATAACAGCACGTCTTTTACGTGACTTAAGAATATTCAATATAGTATAAAACCCAGGGTCTAATTGTTAAGACAGCCCAGTAGTAATTAAGTTAGTTTAGTCTAGTATTCCTGTGTACTCACATCGTCACAGTAGTTAAGTTAACTTGTTAGTTTAGTCTAGTATTCCTGTGTACTCACATCGTCACAGTAGTTAAGTTAACTTGTAAGTTAGAAAATAAAAGTAATATAGGAAAAAGTCTTCGTCTTCTTCCACTTCAACCCTCCCTAAGCTGTCGCAAACGTAAGTAGCCTAGTTTAGTAAATAAAAAAACAACTTGGTATAGTATTTGATAAAAAGCTTACATTTACACTACATACAGAAAATGTTATTAAAAAATCATCACAATCATTAGATTTTGTTAGTAGAAATGGCAAAGTATTCCGCAATGTTACCACAAAATAACTTTTCTAATTCTAATTGTTAGCAGTATATTAGAATATTGTAGCACATTCTGGCGTCCCCATTATTCTACCAATAACCTTTAAGTTGAGCGCATACAAAAAAGATTTTTATGGCATCTTGCATTTTTAGGGTTCCGTACCCGAAGGTTAACCAACGGGACCCTATTACTAAGCCTCAACTGTCCGTCCGTCTGTTTTTCATATCCGTAATAGGTAGACAGTTGAAATTTTCACAGAATGTGTATTTCTTTTGCCGCTATAACAACAAATAATACAAATAAAAATATATTAAAAATTAAAGGGGAGCCCCCTACTAGAAACAAGGTTTTTTGTCTTTTTTTTTGCTTGATCGTAATAATGGCATAAAGTAGACGCTTGAAATGCTCACAGAGTTTGTATTGCTATATTCACTACAAAAAATTATAATAAAATAAAATAATATTTAAAAATACCTAAATAGTATTAAATATTGTACGATGGTACAATATTTAATACTATGTGGACTCTCACTTGGCCGGTATTTAAATGCATCGTTTGCAGACAGATTAAAGACATTTAAAATGGTTTCACTGTCAAAACGTCGGGACATTATATATTTGCAATTTTATATAAAATATTCAGAAATAACTGAAATTGCCCTTTATTAATACGTAAATTTAATTTTTGTATCCCAAGTAGATATTCCTTTTAAATTCATTACTCTTCTTTCGCCACCCTTTTGTATAACTGTACTAGGGTTTAATTCCCCAATACCCCGACTTTGCAGACTTTTAAAATGTTTTTCGGAAAAAAAATTATCAATTTCTAAATATTTCTATGTAGTAAGATTTTTGAGTATACTTTTTTATTTTGTATTGTATATTTTTAGCTATGTAATAAAGTTAAGCTTGTCGGAAATGCTGTGAGCACTATGCATGCGGTGTTTACCTATTATTAAATGTGCACTTAGCTTATTTTACTGTCTTAGAATTAAGCATAAGTATGAGTGTAACATTTGTTGGTGATCCATATTTTAAATAATTATTTTAGTTTGTTTTATTCTCATCATAATAAGTCTTTATAAATTTACTGCTGAATCAAGCCAGTGAAGCCACTTGAAGTAAAATCTTGTAAATTTTGCCAACACTCACCACGATGGATAGGCCAACAGGTGAATTTGGAGGCGATACATTCACGAAGATAACGATTTTCGTTATCACGGTTCGGTTTGGTATTATAAATGTATGTACCTCCAGATATCAATAAAGTGTTCATCATACATTTCGTCCATAAGTGTCGTTAGAGGCGACTATGGAAACTGTCTAAATCTTATGGCTATATGGCGGTAATAAGTATACTTAGTTAAATACAATAATCAATGATTAT
>JAGSMP010001386.1:0-51508 GCA_029286625.1 Parnassius orleans | reverse complement strand
TTATATATTTGCATTTTATATAAAATATTCAGAAATAACTGAAATTGCCCTTTATTACTACGTAAATTTAATTTTGTATCCAAGTAGATATTCCTTTTAAATTCATTACTCTTCTTTCGCCACCCTTTTGTATAACTGTACTAGGGTTTAATTCCCCAATACCCCGACTTTGCAGACTTTTAAAATGTTTTTCGGAAAAAAAATTATCAATTTCTAAATATTTCTATGTAGTAAGATTTTTGAGTATACTTTTTTATTTTGTATTGTATATTTTTAGCTATCTAATACGTTAAGCTTGTCAGAAATGCTGTGAGCACTATGCATGCGGTGTTTACCTATTATTAAATGTGTACTTAGCTTATTTTACTGTCTTAGAATTAAGCATAAGTATGAGTGTAACATTTGTTGGTGATCCAAATTTTAGATATTTTTTTTAGTTTGTTTTATTCTCATCATAATAAGTCTTTATAAATTTACTGCTGAATCAAGCCACTTGAAGTAAAATCTTGTAAATTTTGCCAACACTCACCACGATGGATAGGCCAACAGGTGAATTTGGAGGCGATATATTCACGAAGATAACGATTTTCGTTATCACGGTTCGGTTTGGTATTATAAATGTATGTACCTCCAGATATCAATAAAGTGTTCATCATACATTTCGTCCATAAGTGTCGTTAGAGGCGACTATGGAAACTGTCTAAATCTTATGGCTATATGGCGGTAATAAGTATACTTAGTTAAATAAGCAATAATCAATTATTATAAGTAAGCTGTATTTCTCATATCGCAATGTAGACGCTCACTAAGAACGGATTTTACGATAGTCACATTAAAAAAATATATAGGTTCCGCAATAAAATATAATCGTGTGCCCAGCGAAGCGAGCGGGTATAAGCTAGTATTATATATATGTATATAAGCGAAATGTCACTGACTCCCTCACTCATCACGAGATCTCCAAAACTTAGACGCCCACCAAGAAAGGATTTTGGAAAATTCAACCCCTGAGGGGGTGAAATAGGGTGATACAGCTTGTAATTAATAATCGCCGCCAAGTTGCTTGTTTGTCGGTCTTCTACAGATTGTACTTCGGAGAGTGTGCCCATGAGCTTCATAAGCTCACACCGCCATCTCCATTCTTCTATCGGAATACCAGACGTACTGCAGGTTACCATCCACACTTGGTTTTGGTATGGTAAGATGACTTATAGCGCTATAAGTCATCTTTCATAATGCGCACAGCCAAGGAGTGGAATGCCCTGCCGGCGTCTGTTTTCCGAGTGCATATAACCTGAACCTCTTCAAGGTGCGTGTTAACAGGCTTCTCCTGGGCAAACTCGTTCCATCGTAGACCTCATCTTTGCCCTCGGGCCAGATGGAGGTCAAGAGTGAGCCTAGTTTAATAATAATAATGAAAAAATCGCCAAGTCACCTGCCAAAATTTTATAATGGTGAGTTCGCAATAAATGTTTACAAAATTTTTCAGTATGAAAATATAAAATGTAAATCGTAATTACAAACTGTAACTTTTATTAGATAAGGCCCTGGTTGTTCCCATGTCTGCCTCGTTGGTCCAGTGGTTGAAATTGCGCCTGCTGTTCATGTGGTTCACCGTTCGAATCCCGGGTCGGGCCAAAAAACATTATCTTACGTCACCGTGTATTTTTACCGCATTTTTTAATAAATAGAAAATTACTTGCCAACAAATTCATTACGGCATATTTTAATAAATAGAAAACTATTATTGTTAACTCTAAGTGTAAGGATCAGAAATTTTTTCAGACTCACTTTTTTTACAGGCAACAGTGACTTCAGTCTAGAACTTAGTGTTAAGCTGAGGAGGGAACTGCGGTAGTTAGATAAGAGCGTGATTAATTAGTACGGGTTCGTTAGTTAATTTAAAGCAAAAAAGAGATTTAAGCTGAACACAAAATCAAAATGAATAAATGCTGCTAGAGATATGAGACTAAGAGTAAAGAGTTTTTATGTACAAGGAGTTACATCGAATTAGCCGTAGTAGCTCAGTAGCTAAGCATTCGCCTGAAGGCAAAGGCGCGCGACGGATTTAGTGCTCCATAACCGTCTAAAACCTCACTTTTACTGTAAAAGTTTATTTGACTGTAAACGAGTGATTCCAAAGATTACTCTATCTTTTCTAAGATGATAGGACATCAAATAGTAGCAATCAATGTAAAAAAGGAGAAAACGGTTAATATTTAATTATATTACATAACGTAAGGAATCACAATGTTATTAATCAACTTATCGTTAACACAAGCTACAACTTTGGTTTGGCAGAAAAATACCTTCCCATTTCGCAGTTGTAATGTAACGATTGCATATTAATCGCGCCCAAACCCAATTGTGTATGTTTTCCGAAATATTTTACAATATTGTCTTGAAAAGTGTTACCCAAATACGACTGTAGCTGTCCTTGCGATAATCCGATGATTAATAAATATTTTATTAATAATTTTCGATAATTGCGAAATCAAAAGTTAATTCATGTATAAAATTTTAAGTAAAATCATAATTTATGATACATGCAGCAGTCATTTATGTATACACCGCCTTTTTTTAAATTCCGGAGTCTAGTCCGTGCGTGCCTATCTCACCGTACTCAGCCCCGCTACACCTCAGTCCCTCGTGACCATTGGTGCCGCACAGCACACGAAACGTCTGGAATCAAAAATAAATTAAATAAAACTATTTTTTACGGATTTTATCGCGTTTAATTTACTATTTTAATTCCCGACGTTTCGGGTGCTTTACAACAACCCGTGATTTTTTTTACATAAACACATAAATTAACGTGCTTGGCAGTGAAAGAAATATAGTGAGAAAATATTTTTTTTTTATAGGAGAGGGGGCAAACGAGCATGCGGCTCACCTGATGGTAAGTGACTACCACCGCCCATGAACAACTGCAACACCAGGGGAATTTCAGATGCGTTGCCGGCCTTTTAAGAAGGAGTAGGCTCTTTTCTTGAAGGTCCCTAAGTGGTATCGGTCCGGAAAAATCGCTGGTGGTAATAGATTCCACAAAGAAGTTGTGCGAGGAAGAAAACTTCTTCTAAATCGCACAATGGTGGACCGCCAATCATCAAGATGGTATGGATGGTATCTCGAGTTATGTCGCGATGTGCGATGGTGAAATTGAGCGGCTGGAATTAGTCCGAACAATTTCTCAGAGCACTCCCCGTGATAGATGCGATAAAATACGCAAATAGATGCAACATCTCTACGCAGTGCCAGTGAGTCCAGCCGATCGGAAAAAACTCGGTCGTCGACAATTCGAGCCGCTCTGCGCTGGATGCGGTCAAGTGGAAGGAGCTGGCACTGGGGAGCCCCTGCCCAGAGATGGGAACAGTATTCCATGTGGGGCCGAACCTACGCCTTGTAAAGTTGCAAGCGGTGTGCCGGCATGAAATACTGTCCCGCTCTGCTGAGCACGCCAAGCTTTTAGAGACCAATTTGGCCTTCTTTTCCAAGTGACCACGAAACTGCACATCACTCGATATGTCGACACCGAGGATTCCGATACTGGCTGAGGCAACAAGGAGTGCCTTGAAACTGGGGAGATACGACAAAGGGTTCTTTTAGCGGTAAACGCGCAAACTTGTGTCTTCTGGGGATTGAACTAGACTAGATTTAGTCGCCCCCAGTCTGAGACTTTGTTCAACAAAGTCTCGACTTCAGACACAAGTTTGTTCCGGTACTCAGCGATGCTTTCCCGAGAAATATTGGCACGGCCGGTGTATAAAGCATCACCAGTGCTATCGTCCGCATAGCAACGAATGTTACCGGTTTGCAACATATCATTGATATGCAGAAGAAACAGCGTTGGTGATAGCACGCAGCCTTGTAAAACACCAGCGTTAATGGGCTTGTAATCGGAGCATGCACCGTCTACTACGACCTTGATGCTCCGATCTGCAAGAAAACTGGTGATCCAATTGCACAATTTCTCGGGAAGCCCATAGGAAGGAGCTTCAAAGAAGCGCTTTGTGCCAAACCCGATCGAAGGCCTCGCTACGTCCAAACTAACGGCCAACGCCTCTCCTTGGACTCCACTGCCTCCACCCATCTATGAGTTAGGTAACCTAAAAGATCACCAGCTGAGCGACCTCGACGGAAACCGTACTGGCAGTCACTAATGAGCTGGTGATCCTCAAGGTACCGCATGAGCTGGCAGTTAACAACAGTTTCCATTACTTTGGAGAGCAAGGAGGTGATAGCGATAGGCCTGTAGTTGGACGGGTCTGAGTGGTCGCCTTTTTTAGGGATCGGGTGCACCAAAGCTGTCTTCCATGAGTTCGGAACTACGCCTAGGGAGTAGGAGTACCGGAAAAGACGCGTTAAAACCGGTGCCAACTCCGGAGCACACGTCTTCAGCACAATAGGTGGGATTCCATCAGGCCCACTCGACTTGTTGACGTCCAGGGAGAGGAGTGTTTTACGCACCGAGCGCTGTGTAAACAGCACTTCCTGCATGGAGCACTCACACCGCGGGATGGTAGGCGGTGTGTTCCCCCCGTCATCAAGAGTCGAGTTGGAAGCAAAACGAGAGCCTAGCAGATAGGCTTTCTCCTTTGCGTCATGGGCCAATGAGTCATCCACCCTGTGCAGAGATGGCAGAGATGGCTGACAGAAGTTCCCTTGGACAGCCTTGGCAAGAGACCAAAATGCACGTGTTCCCGAAGGGAGGCGAACTAGTTTCTCGCCAATTCTGCCGATGTGCTCTGACTTTGCCTTGGCAATGACACTTTTGAAGGACCTGGAGGCGGAATTATACTTCTTTTTAAGAACGCTGGTGTTTACATCCCGGGACGTTGATGCGTCAGCCCAGGCCCGGTAGCACTCCTGCTTATAGACGTGCTTGTAGCGTGACGCAATTTTACAGGAGCGACCATACCATGGCTGAGTTCTGCCTCCGATAGGCACCACAGATGATGGAACAAATAATTCCATTTCCTGAAGTACCACATCAGCGACAAAATCAGCAACAACGCTGGGATCCTCCGGCGAGAAGCAAATCCGCCCCCAAGGGTAGGATGCAAAAAAAGACCGCATCTCATCCCAATCGGCCGACCTATAGTGCCAAACACGGCGGCAAGCTGCAGATCGCAACTGCAATGGGAGCGTGAGTGGCACCGTACTCCGGATCAGACAATGGTCCGAAGAGCCAAGAGGGGCATCGACGGAGACGTGATATCTGTCCGGATGAGAGGTCAGCAGAAGGTCCAACAGGGAAGGTACATGGTCCTCCACATCTGGGATCCGCGTAGGCGAAGTAACCAGTTGTGTCAGACCATATGCCAAGGCAAAGTCATAAACAGATCTACCCGCATGATCGGTTAAACGGGAACCAAGCCATTCAGCGTGGTGGGCGTTAAAATCACCGAGCATCACGATCTTTGCGGAAGGGATCTATTGTAGCACGGAGTCTGCAGCCATTTGGACGTGGTCGATGAGTCGGTCTGTGTCGGCATTACCGCTATGGGACCTATAAAGGCACCCGTAGACGCGGGGATGGTCGTCGCTGTCTACGCGCAGCCATAAGATGGACAGGTCCGTACCTTCAAGACTGCCGAGGCGTCGAAAACAGATGTACTCTCTGACGTACACGCAAACTCCAGCGCGGGGCACAAAGGAGTGTTCCAATTTGTACCCCGGGTAGGAGAGATACGAAGTATCAGCCGGAGAGGACACCTGTGTCTCGGTTAGAAAGAGCAAGGCCGGCTTTGCCGTCTCCAGATGGTAGTGGACGGCGTTAAGGTTTGAATGAAGTCCCCTGATATTGCAGAAATCCACGGAAAGCGTGGCAGGGGTTGCCTTTGTCTTTTTGCTCCGCTTGCCCCGAGCAGGTTTCGTCTTGAGCGGAATTTCGCCCCCCGAATACGCGGGCAGCCTGAGCACCTACGCTCAGAAAAAGTAGGGTAGCATGGGCGTGGATGCTCAGCGAGGGATTCTCCAGGGATGCTGGTACCCTCCTGGGGTAGTCTTCCATTTAATTCCATTACCATGTTGATGGGGGGGGGGGGATTGGGCCACCGGCCACCTGCACTCACCAAGCGAAATGCAGAAGTAAACCTCTACTTCACGCTGGTATTCTGTGAGGTCGTGGTACCACCCCGGTTTGAGCCGGCCCATCCATGCGACAGCAAAAGCTGCCGCGTGGCTCTACCACTGTTAAAATATACGATAATTCGAAACATATCACCTCAATGCTGCTGTGTTTCGTATGGCGAGTGTAGAAAACCGGAGACCCTTTTTTTACTATTATAAACCAGTGCTTTACTTACTTTACTTCTTATACTAAACGAAGCATTCCATCTTAGTCCTCAGGGGTGGCAAAGCATCTGCATTTTGATTCTTAATCGAGGATAGATGCAGATGTTTAAGGGCCACAGCATCCACTTATCATCAGGTGGACTGTATGCTTGTTAATCACCCGTATTCTATAAAAAAACATGCGTGAGTGTCGTGGAACACTCAGTTGGAACGAAGTTCCTTTCGTAGTATATTATTATTGATAAACGTATTATATTATTGATTAACAAATACAAATAAATGTATTACTAGCGTCTATTAAAATGAAGCGTTATTTAAAATAATATTTCTTTCAGGGCAAGATAAGGAAAAGTGCGAGGAGATGGATATTATTCCATCTCGCTCGCACTATAGAAAGGTAGTCGTGACGGAAAAATCTTACACTTTCTCTCGCCTAGCCCCCATCCGTCAAATTCGTACCGTGCGATAAGGAACTTCGTTCCAAAAATGTAGATTCTATATTTTTATATAGAAAAGAGCTCATGCCTGACAAATCGGATTTTCAAATCCCTTAAGAGAAAAATGTTTTGATGCGCCTTCCGTGTACATTTTGATATTCAAAATTAAGCGCTATTGAAAATGGGTTCCATCAAGTAAGCTCATTCAAATACGTGCCGTAATAAGAAGCATTTTCGAACATAGAAAAGGGGTTTCACTTACTATACGTTGTTGAATAATGTTTTATTAAATTACTTCTAATCTTTACTACTGTAATATATTTATCGTAAATTTAATATGTGATATGATTTTGTAATTTTATTTAAAAAAATACATTTATTTTAAAATAAATAGTAGTTTCATAAATTAAGTACAAAATGGGAAACTCGTCTATAGCAACAGTAATTCAGCTAGGAGTGTATAGTTCGTTAACTTGAATCAATAAAGAAATCCACGGCCTAGGTTTATTTAGTAAAAGCCAATTAAATGAAATAAGCCTCATCTATAACCCTTTTATTGCTGTATCCATCTTTCTATTCATTAAAGTCTATCAAAAGACCACTACACAGTTGCCACGCTTGGCAGGAGGGTTGGCAACCAGTTGTTTACTATTTTCAGTTGTTGTGAATAATATGCTATTGGCTCATTTTTTATTGCTGTATGTAATTAGATTACCATATTTAGAATATTTTAACCTCTTCATTAATTTTAACCTCTTTATCAATAATTAAATAAACGTTCAACGTCATGAAATATGTTTCACATAATCATGTTTATGCCGTTCATTAAGATGTGTTCTGTTTTTTATAAAATTAAACCATGCCCATGAACAACTACAACCAACTTTAAACAATGAAGGTTACTGGTGCGTTGTCACCTCTGAGGACTAAGATGGAATGCCTCACAGTCTATAATTATATTTGTCTCTTTACCCGACTTTTTTTCAGACAGTAATACAACAATGCAATTACTGCTATAGGGCGGCAGAAATAGGTAAGAGAGTGGTATCTATCCAGAAAGACTCCTTGGCAAAAAATAAATCATAATACATAAACACTCAGGCCTGTCACCCAGAGGGGTAGGCAGAGACTACGGACTTCCATTTGGCACGATCCTGACACACCTCTCTCGCCTCCTTTACATCCATATATCTACGCATACATGCTCGACGGTTAAGGGTACTCCTAATCTGGCCCATTTCCAATATATCGCCAATTTGGTCGATAAACCCTCGTCTAGGGCGTCCCTTCCCGACTCTGCTGTTTACATCTGCAATATAGATTTGCTTTGTCACTCTTTCCTCATTCATTCTTTCTACATTACCAAACCACCGAAGCATTCCTTTCTTAATCCTCGTAAGTCACTTATGTCACTACATCATCTTGCAAACCACACTTATCTCATCCTATTATTCAGATTCAGAGAAGAAATCGTGCTACCTAACCTAAAGCTTATTAAAAAAAACTTACTTGGCAATTTAGTTATGCAAGGTTTCTGAATGAAAATGATCATTAATGATTTCACATAATATTTAAACGAAAACTACACAGTGAATTAAAGTAGTTTTTACGTCTGTGAAAAAAGTTATGTAATGTAAAGGCACCTAATTTCGCGGTATTTTTACTAAAACTCGAATGGATATCGAAAATTATGCATTTATTGTAACCTTTTGAAGGTTTGGCTATTTTATCAGAATCATTGTTGTTTGTATTATTGAAATAGACAGTAGGTTTGGCTAGTAGATCTTGATTTGTATTCTAAATTAATTCAATATGAAAAGTAGTCAGAGGCACCTTATTCAGATGTAAAAATCCTTATTCTGATGTATTTGGTCCCTAATTCGTGGTCCCATATAAATTTCGATAACAAATTCTACCCCTGAGGGTGGTAAAAAAAACTTCTTTTTAGTTCTTTGAAGTCAGCATTTACTTTTGTTAAAAGTTGTAAATTACGTGTCTGTCTGTCTGTCTGAACTATTCTACGGAATGGCTGAACTTATCTCTATCTGAACTAATCTGAAGAGTAATGCCAGGAGTGATATTGGCTTTTATTTTTTGAGAAAATAATAGAAAAATATTTTTTTGTAAAATCAATAAACTGGTAAAATGGTTTTAAAGAGTATATTTCATGCTATAAGAGATGTAAAAAAATTCGAACAAATCTTTTTTGGTAACACATAAAGGTCATCACGCTTTATCTTCTATCTCTTAAAGTTTTGATGCAAAATCAATTTTTACGTTAAAAAATAAATGTTGTAATGAGTCAATAGTGTTTAAGGAAGTATATCTTCAATTTTTATACACTGTGCATAGATTTCGAGATATTAACAAAAGTGTTTTTGAGTTAACTTGGAGACTAGCCATCTGCGCAGAATGGGATTATAGTGCATGAGTGTGTGCGCAAACACAGGTGCAGTCTCTCTTCCCTCACTCGAATAGTCTGATGGGACGGACATCCGACACAGCCTGAGAGACACGTTTGTCACCCTTATTCTATATAAAAAGACTACTGATTATCGCGTAAAGTTGTTAAAACATTATTATCTCAAAGGCAGATAAAAATATTCCGCTCGTTCATTGCTGGCCATATTGGAAAGCTTAAGCTCACTCAGAATGCTGCGGGGAGGGCCATGCTTGAAATTTTCGAAGCGTACCGCAGCAGAAACCAAATAATCTACACAGTCCGGATCTGTATGCTGAAATGATTATGGGTTTGTCTTATTGTTAGCAGAACCGATTAAGAATAATAGCTGTAGTGTACCAGCGGCGATCCCTTCATTGGATGAAATGAAGACTTGATGAGGTATGCAGGGAGTCGAAGAATTTTGGTTATTTGTAGCCGTCCTTGGGAGGCTCTTGATGAGCTGCAGTGAAAATAACGTTGGAAATACTTTGATCGATGACGTGCACTTCAATATAACAATAAGAGTGATTTCAATTATCCTGTCAAATGTGATTTTTTTATCATAATCAAAAAGGCAAATAATTACAAAATATATATAAAAATAATAAAATATTGGATAAAAATATATTTCATAGATGTAACGTAACAACTAAAATATTGTTTTCGGTCGTCCTCCCTGGGAAATTGGTTCTGTACTGCGACTATCAAAAACTGAAATTGGTTTCAACCTCAACGTAATTACTTTCTGTGTAACTCTTGTTTGGATATTGCTATTGAACTCTCTTTGCGAAGCTTTGACATTCTAAGACATTGTTACTTAAGTGAAACTGTGCTTAATTGCTATTTGTTGAATGAAGAAATAAAGATATGTTAGATAAATTGGCGTACATTAGACGAAAAACGAGATTAGAATTATAGTCAATTCAAAGGCCAACATTCCACTGCTGAATATAGGCTTCCCCCTAGGAATTCCACAAAACTCGATCCCTGCCTTTATCAACTTCATGCATGACTTACTAGGTCGTCAGCATCTCGTGGGGCCATCCTACACTACGCTTGCACAGATCCATCGTGTTATATCGGTTGCTTTGATTTAACTGTGGATATCTTCGTTACGTAAGATTTTGGTCCGATATACACAGATGGAACTTATATAACATTTTGATGCTTGGAAGTTCTTTCTGCGTAGAACAGACTGAAATGAATAGTAATTATCTTTATGAAATAGTTTTAAATAAGGAAAAAGTTAGAAAAACTTATATAAACTTTAATTTTGTTATAATAAACTATGTATGTAACTTGATGGAAACTTCATACCTTAAAATATTTCTTAGGGTTTTATTTTAGCTATATGACCTGAGATAAAGTACTAGTTCACTATTAAGGCTGAATTTTTAAGTTCAGTTTTTGACATTACGGTGATCGACCTTAGATAGTAATAGTAATTAAATAATATAAATCAGTTTTTCTATTATTGAACATCCCTCCGAGAGTTGTCAGTTTTGACGTAGTTTCGTATAAAGAGAAAAATATATTTTTTTACTTTACTTTTTTACTTTAAAAAACGTAACCCCACACTGAGATTTTCTCCTGTATCGTAGAGGCAGTTTACATACATAAATTACACAAGGACATACATCCAGACCCGGAACAATTACTTGTAGGTCATACAAATACTTGTTCCGTGCGGGATTCGAACCCGCGGCCCTTAGCGTCGTAACTCAATGCTAAGCCACTGCGCCACGGAGCCGTCAATATATTAGTCAATATGTTAGTTTTTCCAATTTTGATCATGGAAATATTCCATGACTCACTTCTTACTTCACTTCACTATGTATGTTAACATACCGTTACTTAGCTTAAGGTACTTAGCTTAAGTCGCGGTACGTAAGTCTAACGCTGAACGAAACGTGGAGGGGATGCGCACGAATTGAATTGCACGAATGCGACTGGAGAGTCAATTAGCGCGTGCGAACGATACATACGAGCCAATCAGCGCGACTTATGCGCAATAAGCCAATCAGCGCGACTTATGAGCAATAACGGTCACCGCTAGACTTTCGTGCCGCTTTTTATACATAATGCACGATCGACTAAGAGAGGTATATTTGCAAAGCGAAATCAATAATACATCTATTAATATAAAATGTTGCAGTAAAGGAAATTATAAAATATTTTAAGCTCTTTTTTTCTTAATTGGCCCGTAAAAGTCAGCGCGACTTATGAGCAATAACGGTCACCGCTTAACTTTCGTGCCGCTTTATATACATAATGCACGATCGACTAAGAGAGGTATATTTGCAAAGCGAAATCAATAATACATCTATTAATATAAAATGTTGCAGTAAAGGAAATTATAAAATATTTTAAGCTCTTTTTTTCTTAATTGGCCCGTAAAAGTCTTTTGTTCAGACATGGACCTCTAACGTTCTAGGGAAGGTTTTTTCGGCACGTTTCGCAGGCGGATTGGCAGTCGCAGTACCAGATGTTTCGCAATTTTTAAGCCTCTAGGTATTTTATGTCTGGGGTAAACGGGATTGTAATACTGCCGTCAATCGGAAATAAGGAAGTCGGCTGATGGATTCACGTACTCTGCCACCACAAAGGATTTATAATTTTAATCACTCTACCTGTTAATACTGCTATACTGTTGTCAAATGCAGCTAAGACAAATCCTATGGCTAGCCACAGACATTTTCAGAGGATTACGGAACAGAAAGCTCTGACGCGCCACCCTAATTTGATTACGAAGAGAATATAATCACTACGTTTTAGGTCGATCAGTATGTCGCATGCAGGTTTTTGCACGATTTTTTCTTTCACCGCCAAATACATGGTAAGTCTAAACTTTTACAATCACAGGGGCGCCGGTGGCGAACTATTTCGAGTTGCCCGCGTAGGAAAATATGAAATATACGAATGACATGAGTGGCATTTTTTGCAGGTATGTTCACTGTTAATGCAATTGACATACCCTGATGATGCTTAACGTTTAAGGTGAAACCGACTGGTTAAATGAAATAAAAATAATAACAATGGATAGAGTATTCGACATACACGTATGTCAAAAGGACTTTTAGTTTTCTCATAAGCCTTTGCTTATAAAAATTGACGTCAATTAAAACAAAATGTTAGTTGCTTTCTCTCTTTTCAATAAATGACAATAGAAAGAGAATGGCATAGGAAGATAATTAATATTTAATTTATGTTAGCGATAATCAACGATTTTAAATAAGGCCGTAAGTATATTAACTCGAATAAAGTAACGGGCTTAATCTAAAATATTTATATTAATCCATTAAATTTAAAAGAAACAGTTTCAATAGTTTGTTGCCAAAAGTAGTTTCAGATTAGACGCCGCATAAAAGGTTTGGTTATGAAAAAGAATGAATGAGGAAAGAGTGACAAAGCAAATTTATGTTGCAGAAGTGAACGGCAGAGTCGGGAAGGGACGCCCTAGGCGAAAGTTTATCGACCAAATTGGCGATATATTGAAAATGGGCCAAATTAAGAGTACCCTTAACTGACGAGCATGTATGCGTAGGTATATGGATGTGGAGGAGGCGAGAGAGGTGTGCCAGGATCCTGCCAAATGGAAGTCCGTAGTCTCTGCCTACCCCTCTGGGTGACAGGTGTGAGTTTTTATGTTTATGTTTTAAAAGTACTTTATAATATGAAATCTAAAGCACCAGTATTGTGTGACTCGCCTTGTGTTTATGGTGGGATAGTTAAATCACAAAATGTGCGGCTTTATTGAATTACGTGCTCTTTTGTTATACAGCAACAAATTTCAAATTTTCTTGTCTTTATAGGATCCTCTTTTATTGTATTGTAAATATCCACTCAATGGTTTTTTTTCATGTATTTATATTTACCACATTTAATTTACGTTTTTTTTTTTTGAAAACTTGATTGTTTTTGGATTAAGAAACAAAAACACGTTGAAAATAGTCAAACACGCACTGGAGTAGTGCGGCGTTATGATAACTCTAAAACCCACTCAGAAATAAGGGGAGGCTTGTGCCCAGCTGTGGGACATGTATAGCCTGTAACCTTACTTTTACCTTAACATGCCCTATGTGACTGTTCCTTTTACCCTGAAGATGGGTAAAAGAGACGATACCAATTTTGGCACAAATTTACTGCCTGCCAAATGAATACAAAAGCCTAAAGTTATATTCCGAATATATACCATACCAAGTGAATTGATTCATAAATATCAGGAATTTATATAACATGGAGACGGAATAAAAAGAAAAAAATCCGAAGTGGGTCCCACCACTTCTTTTTGTGCCCAGGAGTCCGTCTGGGTCTTAACTATTTCTATCGCCACGTAGCAGTGCTTGCACTACTGTGAGACATTCCGTATTATTTCTCAGAGGTGACAACGTATCTGTAGCCTTCTTTGTTGAAGTTGGCTGTAGGTATCCATGGACTGCAGTTGTCACTTACCATCAGGTGGACTGTGAAATTATATAATTCATCTCAATATAATTGTACATTTGTAGCCGTATTGTGGCGGCGTAAGATAATCCACTACCCTTTATCATCTTGTGGGCTCGTATGAGACGACAAAAGAAAATCGAAATAGGAGATGGGCAAGCATTGCAAATATGATAACTATGGCTATGCGAAAAGATTTTGCATCTCTTTGCATATTCTATCTCATCCACCACGTGGAGGGCTTAGAGGAATGTTCGGACTAATTCAAGCCGCTAACTTGCGATGACATTTCTAAGCATATAAATTTCATATTAACAGAATTCTACGACTATTTCAGAATATAAATGCGATACGTGAAGGCTTTGGAGCAATCTTCTTAAGTGGCCTCCGTTGAAACTGCGTTTATTTGGGTTTATTACAAATTTATTCTTATATACAGCTTTCGTTTGTCCCTTGTGTAATATACTCAAACCTAGATATATTCCTTACATTGGTACTATTTTTTTAATTTGGTGCGATTTATTTATTTTAAACTCCCGACGAAACTATACACGTGACTATACACTTAAAAGACGTTTCAAGTATACAAGTAGTCACGTGGAGACCAACCTGGGCTACCTTCAGTTACTACATTACTACTTTTAGCCCGAACTCTATGAAGAATGTCCTCACACAGATGTATGCTTGTTAGTCTTAGATTTAATTAATATACTAGATGCTCCCCATGACTTCGCCCGCGTGGAATTTATTACGATTCGATTTTATGGGTTATAATTTCTTTGCGCGGAACTCTATTTCTTTTCTAAAATAAAAGCAGCCTAAATTACTACCTTAGGCCTTATAGCATCATCTATGTATCAGTGGAAGTCCCGTCAAAATCGGTCCAGCCACTTCGGGATTAGTTGGAACAAACAGACAGACAGACAGATCAAAATTTTAAAATTTTTTTTTGTTATAAGTACCGTATATGCTTTCATATGCATTTAATAAAGCTGTTATTTTGACATTACAAACAGACACTTCAATTTTATATATTTGTATAGATATAGATTACAGGTAATCTATTACTGGCTAGGTGTTATTAGCACCTACATTATAAATAAAAAATAAAATATTCTACTAATTGGAAATTAGTAGAACTCACATTTTTGACATTTTTGCTTACTGATCCGATCCGACCGATGATCTAATGATTATTATAGCATTCCAATATTTAATTAAATTTACATAAATTATTTCTAGTGTGTATGGGATGTAAATTACCTCAGGTCCAACTGATAGTAATTTTCAGTGTTAACTCGTTTGGAACACCGATTGCGGTTTTTTATAAGATCTTTCCAAATATTATAACATTATTTGGTGACTGCTATTCCTAGGCTCGTAGTTGTGGTTTCTGACTGATGATCTTTTTTTAGCCTCTCTAACATATGCGTAATGGATGAAGGTCACATGCAGGCACATAATCTAATCGCTGATTTATGTGGTCTTTCTTGTATTATCGGTTTTTCTTGCGGTATTTTTTTAATTTCTTTATTATTTTTATGTATTTAGCCTCCATTGCATTTCCTGTAACAAAAATAACACAAAGGACGGACTTATACGACAAAAAATACCAGTCAGCACTTGAAGTGGTGAAAATGTAACGTAGGTGTAGCAGTTCAGAAAAAACAATCAATTATTTATATCGAATTTGTTTTAAACTTAATAGATATATTGCATCCCAAATATTCACTATTTTCTAAACAATTCTATTTAGCCTCATTAGCTCTATACAATTTATGCTCAGAGTACGTTTTATCTAACACTCTGGATCGATCGTAAGTGGTGTTCACCTATGCATATGCACACAGAAAGCTAATTAACATGTTCAACTAGTGCTTTACGGATCACATTGCTTTTAAAGTCAATCAGTTTTAGTCGTGGAACTTAAAACCACGGTATTGACAATTTAGAATTGTATTGCACTAAATTGTATGGACGCTAATTACGTGTTCGTTTTAGCCGTGGTAGCACAAGGGCTTAGCGCTCGCTGTAAAATTCACAGTACGCGAGCAATTCGGGTTCGATCCTCGCCAGCACCAATGAAATTGTCAATTGCAATTTTAAATGCTGTTTTACCACGTGCTCGGCGGTGAAAGAAAACATCGTGAGGAAACATGCGCGATCTGAGAAGTGTGAAGTTCGCCAACACGCATTGGGGCAGCGCGGCGGACATTTCTTTGCCCTAAAACCCTCTCAGAAATGAGAGGAGTCCTGTGCCCAGCAGTGGAACGTATATAGGCTGTAACATTAAACAGTATGAACGCTAATTACGTGTTCGTTTTGGCAACAATTTAAAGCTACTGATTAATAATTTAAGTGCGAACATAAATGGTTTTGAAAAAATGTTTTAGTGGGTTTAAACAATGTTGTAGTTGAGGTGATTAATTTTCATTCATTTGTTCATTACAGTCCTTCTTAAGTCCACTTCCAAACATAGGCCTCCCCCAAGGAATGCTAGAAAGTATGGTCCTGAGCCATCTGCATCCATCGACTTCTTGCATATCTTACAATATTGTCACGTGTTAATAGATTTATTTATGCTCGACACTATTTGAATGATGCAGGAAGTTGATGGATGCAGGTGGCTCAGAACCGTGCTTTGTGGCATTCCATGGAATTTATTCTGCAAAAAATCTTTGCATTTATGTAATGTTTTCCAAAAAATGAAACTTTAATTTTAATTTCTACACAAATCGTGAGAGCACAGTGGCAAATATTTACAAAAATACTAACAGACTAATATTACTGTTGATGAGTCTACGTGTTCGGTCTACGGACATAAAAATTTAATTTTATACCTAAATTAATACATGGCTTTTCTACAACCTGTGTTTTATGGTAAAATGTTTCTTTGAAAAAAAAGTCTTGTTGGTTCTTCCCATGACAGAGGTGTTTTTTCGAACCAAAAAATTACTTTCAGTAAGAATTACTTGTAACCTTTATTGCATAAAAATTATTCCACTCTATTCTATCCACCGTTGTGGACAATGTCGCTGTTTACGCAATGATACAATTTTGTGTGTAATATGTTATTTATTAATAATGTGTAACTGTTTTTTGTCCTAAATAAAAAATAGTTACTTTTGACCTAGGTATATGAATATAAATGTTATATTTTAAGATCCATCGATGTCTTTCAAATGACTAATATTTACCATCAACCTTATCTAGCCGTAAACTAGTAGTTTCGTTGGTGTAAGCTTTTTAATTTGTTTCTTTATGCCATGGTAACAGTATACCTACCGTAAGAAATCACAGGCACTAATATTCCATCTATTCCTTTTTACTTTATTGACATTCCGCGCATGCGGATTATATATTGGCCGCTTATTTTCAGTTAAAGATTTAGGGTTCTTAAATGTAATAAAATGGAAATGAATTTTAGTGGAGTTATTATGTTCATATTGTAATATTATGTATCATATTATTAATACAAGCACGTCCCGCGGTTTTTTCGTGTGTTTAGCAACATAATTTTAACGCCGAGCTAGACTCAGAAAAAGGTTGAAACTTGAAAAAGTAATTGTGCTGTTGTGTACTTAAGACGATGTTGCAGTACTTTTACAAATGTTGCAATATTTTAACCTATGTAAATCGATTTAATTGAAAGTATTGCGTGAAACCATTTTTTTATAAAAGTTGAATATACGAACAAGAGCTGGGTGAAGACAGAAACGCGAATGATAATAGTTGGCTCCATAAAAAGTAATTTTAGGTCATGTTAAAAACACGTTTTATGATTTATTTTTATTTTGTGTCTTATGAAAAATAAACAATATCTAACAATTCCAGGTCGTGACTGCCCCGAACTGTGTACGTTGAGACATCTTTGAGGGGACGCACGTTGTTCGTTTTAAAATTCTTCCTGGTTTAGTGCTAAACAAGAATTATGTCATTAAACATGGATCTATTGTTGCTAAAGTATTGGTTTAAGTTTTTATGAAGTATAAATAAGTTCATGGCGGGAAAAACCTGGCGCCACAATTTACCCATATAATGGCATCTTGTCAGATGTTGTTTCTTCTAAAATTTTCCCTGGTTTAGTGATTTTCGCTCGACGTTTTTACTTATAATTATACACCCTACCATAAGATGGCATTAATCTTACATCACCCAGATTAAATAACTTGATAGCAAAAATCGTGAATATAATATGCCAATAGACAACCAACTAACGTATTCAAATATAAAAAAGTTCACATTTAATCATAATGTTGTGCCACACAGTATCCAAGTTCACGTATATTATACGGTAAATTAATCTGACAGGCTTCGCAATTACAGCAAAATATGACAATTATGGTCACTGGTGTGAATGAATATTTTAGGTCTGAGAATTTTTATTTTGTGAGGTCGAATGACAAGAATAGATCAGCTGTTAGTAAAAGGACTACGCTCGCGTAGGACTTCAGCGTAAATTCAGTATAGCAGCATTACGCTACTGTGTTTCGTATTGTGAGTGTCGAGAACTGGACAACCTTTTTGAATGATAACGATGCATTCCATCTTAGTCCTCAAGGGTAACAACGCGTCTGCCTTTGGATTCTTAATAGAAAATAGATTTAGGTTTTATATATGTAAGTTACTGTAACCACTAACTCGTACCATAAGTTATGCTGCATGCTTTTTTATCATCTTTAATTCATAAAACATAGCTATATAAAATATTACCTAGTACACCATTTAAAATTATGCTAAAACATATGCTTGCATTTTCTCAGCCAGAAATAAAATTCAAGAGGAAAACATTGTAGCTAACGTGAGTTTAAAGTAAATTTATTATGTTTGCCTTCACGCCATCGTGCAAGTTTTATGCCAATAAAGTAACAACTCTTTTTCTAAGTACGACGCTTGTTTTCGATCACGAGAAAACAAGCAGTACCTAGTTGGCTTACACAAGTTTACATCGAAAACAAACCAATCAGATTGCAGCGTCAACAACACTGAAATGTTCATTTCTTTGTTGAACTTTAACTGGGACTTTTATCTCAGAATAAATAATAGGTTTTATTCAAAAACAAGCAATTAATTGTTTGTTCATATAGTAGGAAAACGTGGTATTAAACAAGAACAGCACTGTACTGTACTGTTTCCGACGGCCATGCTGTGGCTGAAGCTCAAGGAGTGGGTGCGGTGCGTTGATATAGGTCTGGTTTGGACGTCGTTGAGACGCAGCGAGGATGACTGAACATGGAGATGAGTGCTCGTGGAAGTAAAATAAAGTGTAGTGTACATCCGTTGTGTAACGATTTGTAAGCGATTGAGAATGTTAGGGCTCTTGGACATTTCATTTTGTGATAATTGGTAAGGTTTCTTTGAATCGATATTATGAAGCCGGTCGAAGGGACAATGTCGTACCGGGCCATGCCGCGCGGCAAAATTTAATATTCAAAATTCCGACAAATATATTTTCGAACTTATAACAGTCGTTTATTTCGAACATAACAACTAAAACAAGAAAATAAAAAGACCAAACCGAATCTATAACAAATTGTTAATAATTATCTTTATAAAACAGAAACGTAAACAAAAGAAAACTTCTTATAATGTCATAGATAATCCCAAGCATATTATAATCTAAAGGCTTATAATGACAATACATATAATCAGTCTTGTTAAACAGTCTCAAAATAATTATCAATAACAACATTTTGGCGTTTGCTTTGTACCTTTGAAACAGTCTTACAATAGTATTTAAAGAAATAATTACTTCCTTTCCAATTCCCTTTACGTAATATTTCCTCTAAAAAATGTTATTACCGTATCTAAATGAACGCACTGCAGACCTGATGCTTCCTGGACTTGACAAAATACCAGCTTCGATGAAAGTTGTTTTAACCCATCCTGCTATAACAGATCTTGAAGCTGTTTTCGCTAATCCTCTAGTGGAAATAAATAAACTATCTAAGTTAGGATCAGCTTTCGTCCTTTCTATAGTCACACTTAATAATGTTGTGACCCAAAAGTGTAAATCAGTAGCGATCCTCTGATTTAAAATTTTCCAGCCTGATTGCATGTAGTTTACCTTGTCTGTTTTGACGAATTTTGCCCAAAATATCACATAATTTGAATCTATCTCCATGAACTCATTTCCTGTAGAAAGTAAGGTAAGGTCATGAATCCTTCATATACGTATATACGTTATACTTATACGTATAACTCGAGGTTTGAAAAATACTATTCTTATCAGGAAGATTTTTCTTCATCCACGATAATAACGTTTCCACATTCCAAACTTCGCACTTACGTTTTAACGCTGAGCTGCACTTTGGGTTTGTTATATTTTATTTCCTTTTCTTATTTATTTTATTTTCTTTTTGGTGTCAGTTTAACATTTGATAATATTTCTTTTACGGAAATTGCGGGAATCGAAACCGCGGTCAGATTCGCCTCAAAATAATCTTTAATTACTTTTGATTAACTAGTTCTTAACATTATTTAACTATTGTTAAGTTTGAACATATTTGCACCCATGGTTATGGGGGGGCTGAGTTGTTTAACGTCTTGATGTCATATTTAGAAGAAAATCCTAGTGTAGTGGCGTAGCTTTTCTGTAAAGAAAATCCGTCGAATTACTTTTCTTCAATGTGTAGCATTCGCGTGAATATTATAATAAATCACTATCGTTAAATTATTACATTTATGTTAACTACTGGCTTGACCTGGGTAGGATCTATTCATGCAAAATTAAAGACTATTTTTATTGCTCTACAGAAATAGAACAGTTTTGAACGTGGTACCTAAAGTCACGCTGTAGCGCTAGCGTTAATGCCTTCATCACAAATTGGTCAGCTCTACAGGAAAAGGACAACACTCGCTCAGAGTACCATAAAACAGAACCTTAATACCGCTGTGTTTCTGATGATGATTTACAGAAACAAGAGGCACTTTTACAGGTGACAATGCATTCTATCTTAATCCTCAGGTGTGACAACACATCTGCGTTATGATCCTCAATCAAGAATAGATATTTGCGATTGGCGTCTAAGTGTAGACACTTAGATGCCTTGAACCACGGCATATATTTAACATCAGTTGAAATTTGTTTGGCCCGTATTGATAAATATTTTGGAGGACGATTATTTGATAAAAAATAGGAACGAATTATTTATTATAGTGATATAATTATATGTATTATTTAATGAAGCACTTTTTGCGAATTCAAAGCTCTCATTAAACAAACCGAATGAATCTACTACCCCCAGTCTCGCCTTGTGAGCTTTCTTCACCCAGTGACGTGAATAGTGGCACCACGAAACAGAAGTGAGAAAATACGTTAACTAAATAAAACTAATAAATATTTTAAGAGTTCAAGAATAAGAAAAATATTTTATGAGATATTGATTACTTATTTTTTATGAAATAATATTTATGGCATATAGAATTTCCACATAAATTCAGAAATTGTTGCTAAACTAAAATATTTTTCTAAACTTCCACACCCAAAATCGTAACATTATTTTGATTATTTATCTATTTTCGTTGTTATTTAAATAATGAGTCCGTTCAGTTCACAGCTGAACTTTTACCTATTCTAAAGGAGGATATGCCGTAATCGCTACGATTGATAGTTAGATTGACGATCACACTACAAGATATTTCGCATTTTTATAAAAAGCGAAATATCTTCTTTCGAAGGAGGGAGAGGAGATTTTCTAGCATTTTAGAACAGAATAAATTTTAGGTTCAAAGTAAATTACTGAATTGAGAATCTAAAACAAAAGATTAACCTATGTCTACACGACATATGTCACTATATCTCTTGTTTGAGCTCCACATTTTCATCCGTTTGTCCGATGAAGAACTTGTACTGGAATACCATATGATACACACTAGCCGAACGTTCTTCTAACTAAATTTCTAATGTTACCGTTACCGTCATAGCCTATCAAAAGTCCACTCCTGAAAAAATGACTCCCCATAGATTGCCTTTTTTTAAATTACAGTAATATTTGTTTTTTCCTTACTACTTTCTATTTTTTTCCATAGTTGCCTTGGCAGAGAGGCTGATCATTAACGCGAATGCTGATCATGTGGTCACAGGTTGGAATCCCTGGTTAGGCGAAGAACAGTTATTGAGTTTTTCTGTCGAAAAATTCTGAATAGCAATTAGTCAAGAAATTGGCGTAGTTTCACCCCATGTCTCGGAAAGCCGGTGGTCCTGCGCCCGATCTCTCTCCGGGCGTGTCGGATTACTATTCCATCGGACTTTGAGAGTGAGGGAATAAGGAGATCACCTGTGATTGCGTACATACTCGTGCTCTATAATTCTGTACTGAGTAGATGTCTAGTCTCCGTCGTGACTGGCCGCCGTGACCAAAATTCAGTCTGGACATTTAGTGTATGTCTCTAAATAGTTGGTGTATTCGAACGAAGAAATTTATTGTTATATTATGCTCGTAGTTGCTTATGTATATGTAAAAAGTATGTCAAAAGTAAACCACGTTTATGTCAAAAGATACTTTTTTCAAGACAAAGTTTGCCATTTCTGACAACCGTATATTATTTGACGAACATTTTATTACGTGCCACTACTCGACCGTGACTCGTGATATATGACTCTCCACCCTACGCTTCACTTCACTGTTCAGGTTAAAGCTATCCTCGGTTTCGTAATGATCTATCTCTATTTAGAATTCAATTTGTGTGAGGATAAAAGAAACTGAACGCTTTCTGTGCTAATTCTGATTTAGTTTCGCGATATTTTTTTAAAACAGCATAAAATTTTTCAACGCTAACAATCTCGAGGTTTAATGTAAGGTAAATATAATAAAGGCCTTTTAAAACTCAACTGTTAAACATAAGCCTCCATTATAGATTGCATCACAGGGGGGATATTTGCCATAACTGCTACGCTTGGCAGGCGGGTTGGCAACCGCATTTTTTATAATTTTGGGTTATTATCAGGATGATCTTGCTCCCAATCTCCTGTTTCAGTTTCCCTTTTATCGCATCTTACGACATCTACGGGATGATATGGGATAGTGGATTCTCCTTTGGCACCACTACATACCATCCTCCCATTGACAGTTTACTTTAAAGGAAAAATAAGATAAAAATATGGTGGGGTTTCAGCGGTGGTTAAATAATTTTGACAGAATACAATTTTTTTCGAATTTATCTTTAAGTTATTAGACAGTTCGAAAAAGTTAGTAAAAATCAGCAAATTTATGTAATTGACTTAAATATAAATAGGGCTTACATACTTTAAGAGCTAGCCAAAACTTCTGTTTACAAACATAGGTAAAATTTTCTGATAGTCCCAATGTTTTGTCTTTGAAACTGTTTCGTCTACTTTTGCAGTAAGTAGTAAACACACAAGATTTTGACTATGGAATTCTGGAAGTAAAGTAAATTTTATAAATTTAAAAATAACTAAACGTGGTTCGTATCTGGAGTCACCTAAGGGTGGAAAAAGCTTTAATTCTTTTACACTATACTTCTATACTACTGCCTGGACTGTTGCTAAACGGGTCGGATCAACAAATAATCAGTTATTGAGTTTTCCGTCAAGTTATTCTCAGTAGCAGCCTGGAATCAGGAAGTTATTTAAGCGGTATTTCACCCTGTGCATCGGAAAGCACATTAAACCGTTGGTCCTGCACCTGGTCTTTGCATGCGCAATGCGCATACACTCGGGCACTATGATCTTGTCCTGTGCAGATGGCTAGTCCCCGATGAGACTGGCCGCCTTGACCGAGATTCGGACTGGAGTACATTATTATTATTACTATACTGTTAATATGTCTAGCACCGACTTCGGAAGATTTTACTATTTCTTTATAACAAAATAAATGAAGTATTTTTCGAAAAGTTAACCCCACACTATTAGTATATTTATTATCATTTGAAACGTACACGTGAAGTAGCACGTGCCATTAACCTGCAAACTAAATAGGGTCAAGAGTTCTTTTCACACCGCGTCAAGTATGTGACGCATAACGATCTCGTGGAAGGTTAATTTTCCTTTATAAATTTCAGAAAATCACTTGTTTAAACGAAATTCAAAGAAAGAAACCGAAAGAACATTAATGAAATTGTGTGTTAGTTCGTGGATAATAATATGTATGGTTGGAAACGTCCTTTTGGGGATTTATAACATTTAAATGAAAATGCAATACCATTTTTTACACAAAACGATAACATTATATTATATAAACACTGTTGGGCACAATTTTCCTTTCATTTCTGAGAGGGTTTTAGAACAGAGTCCACCGTGTTGCCTTGGTGCATGTTGGCAGACTTCTGATGCCCTCGAAATAGTTTCAGAGACAAGCACCTTCATCACGATGTTTAACCTTTACCTTCGAGAACATGGTAAAAAGGCACATAAAACAGTTTCAGTGTATTCAGCGGGGATAAAACTCGGAATGTTCGCATATAATGATAATGATATGAAATATCTACAAAGAGCGTTAAGCTGAGCGCCCTTGAGCTATTAAGGCTTCCATGTTATTTATCAACATTGCACTATTCGAAATTAAAACCCAAAAGTTCAATGACTGTTCAATTATTTCATTCATTCATTACAGCTCTTCAACCCACTGCTGAACACAGGCCTCGCCCATAAATAAATAAAAAATCTGCTTTTAACACGCGTGACAACTATGATATATATTATATTTTAATAGTTACCATGCTTGTCAGACCAGTTGGCAACGCAGTTTTTATTACTATTATTAAGTCGTCATCAGAAAGATGACATATAAAGTGGCGGTGTAAGTATATCCCGTGACGGTATAAGTATATGCCTTGAAGACACCCACATACGTCCCGCGGGTGCCGTAAGAGGCGACAGAGGGAAACAAATCAGGAGATGGACAGCAGCATCTTCCTTATAACAACTCATTATAAAAAACTTCGGTTGCCAACCCGCCCCTGTCAAGCTTGGCAACTAAGGCAAATATTCACGCTATTCAGCAATCTATAGGACAGGCTCATGTTAAGCATGGGATTTTGGTAGGCAGTAACGGTAATGGTTATCAGGAAGGTGCCTCTATCCATCTCCTGTATCAGTTTCTCTCTGTCGCCTCTTACGATACCAACGGAACAATATGAAGCAGTGGATTTTTTATAAAACTGAAGTGACAAACGAACTTACAGTCCACCTGATGATGAGTGGCTACTGAGTCAATGGACACCTGCAGCCAAATGTTTTTAAAATCTATTAAGTAATTTATAAGTAACGGATACTGCTATTACATGAGTATACGAGTTACAGTAGGTACTAGCAGAGTCCAGTAAATAGTGTGTGACAGTTTGTGTAGATGTTTGGCATGACTATAGTGGGGAATACTTAATATAGCAATAATATATATGTAGGTGGCAAAAGGAAGTTGGGTCTCTACCCTTCCTACCTACCTATCTAGTGGAAAATTAGAAACGGTTTACCGTAGTTGTTTTTTTTTTTAAATAAAAGTTTACCCTACAATGATAATTACAAAGTATAAGCTAAAAAATATCTGGATTTTGTTCGTGCATGTCCAACTACGAACTTACTCGCATGAAATTGAAATGATTAAGCCAGACAACCAGTATTAGTAGTAATGGTAAAAGTAAGAAAAATAAAGCTACAGCATATATACGTCTCACGGCTGAGCATAGGCCTCCTCTCATTTCTGAGAGGGATATGAAGCAATTAACCACTTACAGCAACTTAGCGGTCAGCCATCACAAGTTTATTACTCCTGATGATGCCTTCTTCAGTGGCGAAACATGTGTGGTATTACCGACGAAGGCGCGTCTTCCCTAGTTTAGTGGTGATAGGATGAGTGGTGACGGTATGCACCTAATTGAGGGTCGGAGAGAGGTATTCTTTAAACACAGGACTCTGGTAAATTCGTTTTTATATTTCACACTGATCTTAGCTAATATTCCCTGTGCAATGCTGTAGACTGATCATGTTTGGTATTAAAGTAATAGTTGAGATATTCACAAAGTTAAACAATTTCGATCCCGCAGACGTCCTTTGTGCGTCCCTCATCTTAAAGTGATAATTAAATTCCTTTAAACTAAGCCTGTGCCCAATTTTGGTAGCGTGTTCATAAACGAACATTTATGGATCTACAATAAACTTTTGCTGCGTAAGGCGGATTATTATGTTAACCCAATATAGAACATGGCATATAACATGGTTATTGTGTAAAATGAACGTTGTCTCACTGTAAGATTTGTCTTCTGTGTCGTAAGGGACAGTCGTAAGGTAAGGTAAAAATGGTAATGTAACTAACGTAATGTACATTTTTTTTAACAATAATAATCCATTGCTTGATTATTATTCCACCTGATCATAAGTTGTGATGAAGTCGAAAATGGTAACGCGCACTGACTTAGCCTAACAAAAACCTATTCACTTATGCCTTGAAGACACCCACATTATAATCGGATGTTAAGACAAAAGCTGGGAAATATTCCACTCATTTTCTGTACGCATTTTGAACGAGGCAGCAAAACCGTTTGGTTCGAATGCGCAATATTCATTAATTATACGTAGTAAATTCTATTAACGTAGTATACATTCATTGCAGGTAAACAAATATTCTGGATATTAGTAGTCTGAATTGTTCCAAAGCTACACTCGTACTGCCCTTACTCTAGACACGCAACGTCGGAGACAAATCTTTGTAGTACCACAAGCCAATAAGTGAAAAGTTAACACAGAGGCTCTTGTTTGTCCTAATTTAGGCGTGTCCTATCTAATATTGATAATGTAATGATTGATAGAGAATGCAAGCAAGCATTAATTCGCCCTTTGTAATCTTATTTTTGATAAGATTTGCAATAAAGAATAATAATTCGCGTGTCACCGCGTGTCACGTCCGTCAGTTTTTTATGTTAATATTTTAAAAAAATTGAGCAGTTACCATTTTTAATTCTGATTTGTGAACAAAATTAAAATATTTCATCGAACTAGTAAAGACAGATTATCATTTATTGAATCATAAGCCATAACACCTGTATACCTTAAATTAATATAATCACAATTTAATAACTTCGATGACCACTTTTGAACATGTAATTAACATTACAATTGCATCTATCACTTCATCTCGGTCGAATAAGCGATAGGTAACCTTTGGGAAATGGCGGTACAATCGTCTTTTAGGTGTAAAATACCCGGCGACACTGAGCATCGTCAAAGGTGATGGGTCTGGTACTGTGCTAGACAATCCGCTTTCCAAGCGTTGCGATGAAGCAATATCCACGCTACTGTGGAATAAGATCATGTTCTGTAGCGGAATTTTAGTTTGATAAAGATAGAAAGGCTACCGTTTTCGATTTAATTACAAAACCCTGATTCGTTAAGCTACTTTAGGCAGTATAACATAATAGCCTTATTCTTTCTCAGTTGAGCCAATCCATTCCGTACCTGAAAAAGTAAAAAAAAGTAAAGTTACAGCCTATATACGTCCCACTGCTGGGCACAGGCCTCCTCTCATTTTTGAGAGGGTTTTAGGGCAAGGAAAATGTCTACCGCGCTGCCCCAATGCGTGTTGGCGAACTTCACATGTCTTCGTAATATTTTTTTTTTGATTTCTCTGATATGCAGGTTTTCTCACGATTTTTTCCTTCACCGCCGAGTACGTGGTAAATCAGTACTTAAAATTTCAATTAACAATTTCATTGGTGCCGGCGGGGATCGAACCCGGGTTGCTCGCGTACTGTGAAACTTACAGCGAGCGCTAACCATCTGAGCTACCACGGCTCTTCCGTACCTGAAATCCAGTGGATTAGCATGGGTTGCTGCTTGCACCGGCTGCTTGAGCCGAAAATTCCTCTCATTTTCGAAGTATTTAAAAATATAAGATCCGTAAAAGTCTTCTATAGTGAAATGTATTTTTATACCTACCCATCCCTCCCTAGCTTTTCTTTGTCTTGTCCGATTTTAAGTTTATATACAGCCATGATGAATAGTTACAAATAAAAAGCCATATCAATATCAGAAACAACTATTTGTTAGGTAAAAAAGATTTAATAAAAAACTTGCTTCTTGAGTTTTTAATATATGACCCTAACTTTTTAATATATGACCCTAAGCAAAAATTAAGACAACAAAGTTTGGACATTAAAATGATTTGTAAGTAAAATTAAACGCGGGGAAATTAATATTTCAGTGTAAAGCGCTCATCGTTAATTATAAATTTCATTATTTTTTTAAGAGAGTTGTAAATAAATAAAAAGTTCAATGGTTGACAAGCTAACACAATATAATTTTTTCCGGCACCTTTTTTTTATGGGAAGAATATCCATTGTTGTGTGTCAGTTTGAATGCTATGATCTGCCAGTATTATTACAGCTGGTCAGGGCATTTCACTTCGGTTATATTGTACGAGATGTGCATGCTACCATATAAGTAAACAAATAAACTAAGCCAAACAATGAAATGTTACAAAAGAAACATTAGGGAATAAAAACCGTATAGTATTTATCACTCTGTGGGAGGCTCGTGTAGATAATTCCACAATAAGGAAATGCTTCGCAAATATTTCATCTATCTACAGGGAGAAACAGGAAATGACAAAAGAGCTTTAGGCCAGAATTTTTGTTCATCCTACCATTAATACGTTGTTAAAGGACAAAAGTAATTTGACAAGGATTTTAACTTATTAACTTTATTTATTTATTAATTGCACACCATACAAAAACATGCACAGTATATATAAGGAAAAGATATATGCATGACAAATGGTGGTCATGCAGATAACCAATAGATGAAAGATAGGAATGCAAGAAGAATGAAAGGGGTAGGGTCAGTTGGTGTCATTAGACAAAGAAATAAAAAGAACATGCTGTATAGACATATACACATACAAATACATACTAATACAATATGCATGAAAAATACATATCATTCGTTCTGGCAAACAAATAAATGCAATAAATATATTAATAAAATTATATACAATGGATATGTAGTGCGAAAACAAAACTGGATGATGATTTCGAGCTTAGTGCTCCCAACAACTTCCGACATAGGTGTGACATGGACGTTACACATAATCTATGTTTTGTCCATGGTCATCTTAAGATTTATTCGTTGGGAGGCACTATTGAGGTCATTGATGATTCTGCCATAAGGACTATGTATATCGTCGGCAAATCAAAGGTGAGTGATGTACACGCCATTGATGTTAATACCGTATCCTTATCGAGTAGCTTGAACATCAGTTTCGTAGTAGGATGCAAAACCAATTGTTTAGACCGATGTTTTTATTTACTATGTTACAAAAAAACATAAACGACCCATATTTATAGGAATTTCGTCTCCTGATGAACTGCCTACTTCAGGAATCTAAGGAATTTCAGGGATTTCTTCTCGCTTCTCTACCAAAGTACAAAAATACACTAAAATATTTGATATAACCGTTACCAAGGACAGATGTTCTTTTGTTATGAGTAAAATAAAACTCAGACATGGGCCCTTCCCAAACAAAAATAGAAAAAACATACTGGATTAGAGCGAGTGCTATAGTACGCGCTTATGGACGCCACTGAATGCAAAATATATAATATGTCAAATAATATTATCAACAATATATATAAATTGCAGTTTTATTGAAATAACGTAAATTATAAAGAAAAAAACGTGTGTGTGTACTTATGTACGCACGTAAGAAGTTTTACTTCTTTAGCGTAACAAAACAAAAATAACAAAAATAAAAAACGTTTTATAGATTCATATATACAGGCAGACTTATTACTTTCACGTTTTTTACGGTCATTTTTACACCTTTCACACCTGAGTCTCCATATCAACCGCCGTTCAAACTAAAGAGTCCCCATTTCATGTACCTCAGGTATTGGGGATTAACTGAAACAAACGCGAAGCTTATTGAAATAACGTAAATCTGCCACTCACTGGCTCTTAGACCACTTGACCACGTTACGTAACGTGTTAATAATATGATAGTTGCTATAAAGTGTTTTTACATTACTCTTTGAAAATATGTGTGATGTTTCAAAATTCCGCTTAATTTAAAAGAATCTTTTTCTTCAAGAAATCTACATCGGTTTGAAAAGTAACCTCCGTGGCAAGCCACAACATAAAGTAAAGTAAAGTAAAGTTGCAGCCTATATACGTCCCACTGCTGGACACAGGTCTCCTCTCATTTCTGAGAGGGTTTTAGGGCAAGGAAATGTCCGCCTCGCTGCCCCAATGCGTGTTGGCGAACTTCACATGTCTTCGATATATTTTTTTTTCTTATTTCTCAGACATGCAGGTTTCCTCACAATGTTTTCCTTCACCGCCGAGCACGTGGTAAATCAGCACTTAAAATTGCAATTAACAATTTCATTGGTGCCGGCGGGGATCGAACCCGGGTTGCTCGCGTACTGTGAAACTTACAGCGAGCGCTAACCAACTGAGCTACCAAGCCACAACATGCTTCAATATATTTATAGATTTTTTGACAGATGGTGTTGAATAACGATTATCTTATTAACCTAATAACACATATTAAAAAATCTGCTCTTTATTTATTTTTGGAAAAGCAAACAACATGGTATGACGTTAATCCACAGGATGAATAAACATTTCACAAACAGCACTCTCTCATACCGCTTCGATGTTCGTTAACACCTCGTTTAAGAGGATTTAAAGCGCTAACGCACAGACTAATTAAAAAAAATATTTTGCTACGCATTGAGGATTTATCTTTTTTAAATATTTTTTGTGTCATCTACTGTTATGGAAAACATGGCTACTACTTTACAAAATTACATTCATACTCACTTAGTCGCTCCTATGCTGCAGTGACTCTAAAGTAGGACTTTGGCTTAGACCCGAGAAAACGTCATTTCCCTGACCTTCGCAAGCAAAAAAAATTATATTCAGAAGTAATGGTATTTAAAGAGGCTTTATTTGGTATTTAAAAGAGGTTGGCTGGTGTCCATGGTCTACAGTAGCTACTTACCATTATGTGGACTGTTGTTTCTTTATAAGTTCAATTTGAGGAGGAAGTTTGCTTAGAATGTAAAAATAAAATTTAATACACACATCGGAACACAACGTAGTACGCCTGTGCGTATTAGGTAAATATGACTTTCTGCATGCATGGCATGCGCCCTTATTTTGCCCGAACTTCCGCTCAGGATGTTACTAATTACCAGTACAGACACCGCGGAAGTTATGTACAGAATTTACCAAGATGACATCATCTACAATTTTCTCTATAATAACTTACTGATTTTTCTATCTGTAAAATTTTAATTTTATAAGTTGTGGCGATTAACAGTAAATTATTTTAATATAACATTAAATTAAACAATATTTCTTACCACAATAAAAAAAACTAAAAGCTTAAATTATCTAACAGCCATACTTCCCGGTATAGTGCCAAGAACGCTGGCTGCATTTTCTCGTTAAATGGTTACAGGTTAATGGCTCAGTGCCTTTGATCGTGAAAATAACCAGCCCTTTTGTCACCATTATTAAGTTCAAACTAAAAGAATTTACTTTAAGAGACAAGAATAATGTATTTAAAGTTAATAGAACAGCAAAAAACTTTTACTCACTGATCACATTAACCTCGCTAAATATAAAATGGATTAACTTGATTTTCCCCCGAATGTCTCAAGAGTATTTTTAGCTTTCTTTCACATGTGTTCAATTTATATGTTTATACATTATTACGTAGAATTCATATATCTTTATACCAAACGTAATTTAATCTCCTTATTTGGTTGATATTCTCATTAGCTATTGATTCAAGTTTAATTTAGGTAGTGTTTGTATATACTCCCTTTACTAGTTTTATTTAAGTTGCTTTCTTCGTAGCTAAATCTTTCTGGTTCAAATTTTGTAATCAATTTTGAAGCAGTTGCTCATATTCACGATTGAGCTGCAATTTGGTATGCTCTTGTAACAACTATGATAGTGCAATAACTTAAATACCAGGGAGCTGATCTGATATTGGACCCGGATGATGGTCGTAGCATCGCCCATTAGTACAGGTACGTGAAGATTGATTTACTAATTTAAAAATAACATTCTCAGTGGACTAATTTTCCGTAGCTAATTGCTTGAATCAAAATAAAATGCAGTTTAATGTATGTATGTTAATAACTTTAAAAACAAATGAGCTTCATCGCTGCCACTGTAGTAAAGAGGTCGATATTCTCGATCATCACAGCCTGGCATGCCAGCGGAGCGCTGGTTGCATCACCCGCCATGCCGCAATTTATGACGTCATTCAACCGGCCATGGTAATGAAAATGTAATGTATATAGACTATAGAGCATGTTCATCAATCAACACACATGATTATTTGGTAATAGTTTTTGTGATTTTATTAAAAATATGTTAACAATATAAATGATGATGTATAAATGGTATAGCAAAATATTATACCAGTATGTTTTGAATGAAAATATTATATATATTGAAAATTTTAATATTTAAAATATTAGTTTATTTACAAACATTGGTAAGTAATAATATTGTTGCACGCATAGGATTATTTTATCTTGTGTTGTACATTAATGTTTACTAAACATAATATGCCTATGCCGTTGTAGCTCAGGGGCTAAGCGCTTGCTGCGTAAATTTTACAGTACACGAGCAACCCATGTTTAATCCCCGCCGGCACGAAACAAATTGTTAAATGCAATTTTAAGTGCTGATTTACCACGTGCTCGGCGGTGAAGGAAAACTTCATGAGGAAACCTGCATGTCTGAAAAATTTAAAAAATATTTTGAAGCCAACGCGGCGAACATTAATTTCATGCCATAAAACCCTCTCAGGGATGAGAGCAGGCCTGTACTCAGCAGTGGAACGTATATAGGCTGTTACTTATCTCTTATAATTTGTTTGATATTTTAATTAAAATAAGTTTTGTTAGATTAATCTTAATTTTATAATAATAAATAACACTTGTTAAATTAAAAATAACTTTATTTAATTTTATATCACGTAAAATATATCAGAAAAAAAAGTAATGAGTATTTACAATCCCGAATAACTTTTTGAAAAAATATTTCCCAAACCATGTCAATGTACGTGACCACGTTCGTCTGAATAGGGTTTAGCAATCAGGAGGAGTGCTCCATTGAGATTAAAAAGCATTTTATTCGATCGAGCATAAAATCACATTGCTACAAATTTGATTAAAATTTTGGTTACGCTTTACGGTTTACTAACAAATTACTAAGCTTTATTAAAAGGCTTTAAACTTTTGCTTCATTTATTGTTACCAAATATATTGTGGACAGTTATAATCATTCATACGAGTGTGTTTATTTTCAGAAGATTAAAACATAAAAATAACACGTGTGAATCCTTTACAGCTTGTAATAGTCCACTGTAGGACTTATATCTCGTCATACTTGGTAGGTTGACTGTTAAACGCAGTACCAAATGTCTCGCACCTGACTCTCGCACCTCGAACGCTAATGTACAAGTCATGTAAATTTATGTGGTAGCTTTACGTAGCTGCAGCACGAGTGGGTCGGCTCGAACGGGGTACACTCTCACAGAATACTAGCGTGAAACAGCAGAATAATGCTGCTGTGTTTCGTATACTGAGTGTAGAGAACCGGAGACCCTTTTTACTGGAAACGAGGCATTCCATCTTAGTCGTCAGGGGTGACAACGCATCTGCATTTCGATTCTTAATCGAGGATAAATGTAGATATCTATGGGCCACATCATCCACTTACACTTGCGCAACTGCAAGTGTCTATGGACTGCTGTAGCCAGTTACCATCAGGTGGACTGTAAGTTCGTTTGTCATTCCAGTTTTATAAAAAACTTAATAATAAAGAAATATGGTACAACGGATATTCTTCCCGCAGAGCTATCTCTTCCAGACAACCTTTATGTTATTCACATTGGAACAGAGTAAAATATGATGTGTGGTTTGAGGATATGAAAAACAGCCATTTTTTTTCTTTTATGCCGCCCCATACGACAATGTAGTGATAAATAGACAGTTGTTATTCCATTCTAGATTTAGTATATTTTTCTTTCCAGCCAGTAACAGTCTTCTGGTTTACTATACGTCGTCACCACACGCGCCGTGAGCTAGAAATTTAAGAGTTAGTTCATTCCTGAAATCTTTATTCCTCTTCTTTTTCTTCATTATAGCCAATAAAAGCTCACTAGTGAACATAGGCCTTTACAGTTGTACGCAGGATTTGCCTTAATCGTCACGCTAGGCAGGCGAACTAACGATCGCAGTGCGCAGTTGTCTCGTTATTTCTTGTCTGACGTAAACGAGATGGTTGTACTTCCATCTGTCGGAGCCATAAAGGTCTTTCTGGCATTTCACATAGTCCCCTTTTACGATTTTTATGCCTGCCATTCCTCAAATCAGTACATCATAATATAATCGATTACAACGTTAGTAGCACCTTAATCACTACTGTTTTACACTTAAAATCTATTTTTTCTCAATTAACACATTTCTATTTAATATCAATAACCCGTACCGAACGCTAACTTAATTTTACCACAGGCAACTGCTTCAGTAATGTGGTTGAAGATACCATTACCCTCAATCTTTTGTTCTAATAGAACTAATGGGTCCGCTAAATAACTTTTTTTAAAAAATGCTATTAAAAAAACTACTAAATATTTTTTCAAATTTCTTTTTTATTTGAAAGTACAATCCTTCCGGTTAATGATGGAAAATAATTTTATTCAAATGGCTGCCTTGGCTGGCCATGCAGTAGCCTACACGATCGGTCCAATTTTGAGTACATTATCGATTGTGTGCAGCTGTATTTCACCAATGGCTTCACGAATATTGTCCTTTAAAGCGTCAATTGTCTCTGGCTTGTCGGCGTAACACTTATCTTTGACGGCACCCCACAAATAATAGTCCAACGGTCTCAAATCGCAGCCCGAGGTGGTTAAACGACATCAGCTCTGCGGCTGATAATGCGATTTTCAAAACAGGCGCAAAACATCAAGTGTAGCGTCGGCTGTGTGGCACGTTGCGCCGTCCTGTTGAAACCAAATGTTGCCAATATCCTCCTCTTCAATTTCTGTGAACAAAAATTCGTTCAACATGGCCCGATAACGATCGCCATTGACTGTAACGGCCACACCTTGCTCATTTTCGAAGAAAAATGGCCCAATTATGCCTCTGGACCAAAATCCGCACCAAACAGTGACTCGTTTTGGGTGCACCGGCTTTTCGATGAATGCGTGCGGGTTTTCTGTGCCCCAAATGCGACAATTCTGCTTGTTTACATACCCGCCAAGTTCGAAATGAGCTTCATCTGAAAAGATGATTTTTTTGGCAAAATCCGCATCTTCTGCAAGTCGATCGCAGGCCCACTTAGCGAAGCGAAAACGCATTGATGGTCAGTTGGTTTCAACTTCTGAACCAATTGGATTTTGTACGGCGTCATACCAAGGTCTTTACGCAAAATTCGTCTCAATGATGTCTCCGAAATGTCCAATTGTTGAGAACGACGGTGAACTGATGTTGATGGCGTTTCACGCACACTTTCGGCCACAGCAGCAATATTCTCGTGTACGCACTGTTTTTGGCTTTTCACGCGTTGGTTTATCGATGAGGATGCCAGTTTTTCACTTTTTTCACAAGGTAACGAACATACGGAGCTGACGGTGCTTCATTTCTTCCAAAATCCGTACGCAATTTTCACACATTCTGCAACATTACCATGATTTTCAAAGTAATGTCGCAATATTTCCCAGCGTTGTTCAAGCGTATACACAACCATATTCGTTCAGCGGAAGGATAAAACTAATTATCTGTCAAATTAGACATGAGCTAAGTGTTGCCATTCACGAAATAAGCACTAGTTGAAAAAAAGTTAGATGGCGGACCCTTTAGTACTGCCAAAACGATATAGTCCAGATACGCTCGGAAAAGACTTTTCAATATGATTTTAGCTATAGATATACCAAAGAACAGTATTTTCACTTATATTAAATTAAAAACATCTTTTTGATTTCAAATAATTTTTTTTTCGTTACTAACCTATATGATGGAATGTCTCGCCAGTAAAAGGGCACTTTCTCGTCACTCAGAAACAGAAACAGAAACTTTTTTATTCAATATAGATTATAAATAATACTTATTGAAAGTCTCTTTGTTTAATTACCACTGGTTCGAAAAAACCTCTGTCCTGGGAAGAACCAGCAAGAAACTCAGCGGGACTTTTTTAAATAACAGCTTACAATCATGTATGTTACACAATTAACCTCACAAAACAAATTAGAAATAGCTTGGTAGCGAACACCTCATTCCAGGGGTTATTATCATCCATAAATTCCTTAATATTATAATAACCCTTTTTATACAAACTATGTTTAATAAAGTTTTTGAATTTTGAGCAGGTCGAATTTTGTATATTTTCTGGGATTTTGTTGTAAAAGCGTATACATCGCCCCAAGAATGAATTACTGACTCGTTGGAGTCGAGTAACTGGTACTACTAGCTTGTGTTTGTTCCTAGTATTTACAGAATAAATATCACTTATTTTGTAAAACTACTTTATTTTTGTGTACGTACATTACATTTTCATAAATGTATTGAGAGGCCAAAGTTAATATATTAATTTCTTAAATTTTGTCGGAGCGACTCTTTAGGTTTTAAATCATAGATTGCTCTTATGGCCTCTTCTGTAAAACAAATATAATTTCAGTGTCAGTCACGCGTCCCCATAGAAAAATACCATACGACATTATGCTATGGAAATAGCTAAAGTAAACAAGTCTAGCTGTTTTCACACTGGTAAGATTTCTAATCTTTTACAGCATATGCTGCAGAACTAAGTCTGCTTGCTAACTTTGATATATGGGGCTCCATTGAGCTTCGCGTCTCATAAAACGAAACAGCAGCAATGTGTTGTTATTTAACATTGGTATTCTGTACGAGCAACGTCCTTCCCTGATCTAGCCGACCTATTCGTGCTGCAGCAATAATACGCTACAGCGTGGCTCTGGATATATCACGTATAACATATATATATATACGTCTTTGGCATAGATATTTAAGATTTTCTGTATTTTTCGTTGATATTTTATAAAAAGATTTATCAATAAATATTACTAATTTGAAATAAACTTCTCACCTAGCGGCCGGTTCAAGTTCAACCATTACTATTACAGCCTATAAAAGTCCTATAAACTGCCTCATAGATGGGATTTTGTTCAAAGTCAAGGGCGTTAAAAATTTATTCGTGGTAGAGCCATGTTACAGCTTTATTATAGTTGTAGCATGAATATGTCGGCTTGACCGGGGAAGACCCACGCACACAGAATATCAATGTAAGCAGCTTAAGGCCACCGTGTTTCGTATGGTGAGTGTAGACAACAGGAGACCATTTATACTGGAAACGAGGCATTCCATCTTAGTCCTCAAGCAATTTGATTCTTTATCGAGGATTGATGTAGATATCTATGGCCCATAGTATCCACTCACCGTGAGGTGGAATCTGTGCTCGTTTGTCACTCTTATTGTATAAAATAATATCAATTATACTTGCCACGCGTAGAGTAGGTTTGAATTGAATTTCGTTATTTTATTTACTTTTTATAATTTTTATTTTCATATTTTACGTTTACCATAAAAAAATATTTATGCTATTGGCTTCTAATTCTTTCACGTATAACCCTATTTTTTTCTCATGGTAAAATGTAATTCGGTATAAATGGTGTGCTTAATAGCAATTTCACCATTAAAGCAGTTCCCTGCTTTCGGAAGCAAATTATAAGTTTTTTGACCTGATAGGATGATCATCTTTCGTTATAATATCCTCTTTTTCATACATGGAAAATCATTAAGAATATCACTTTATGCTACTGGCCAAAACAAAACGGTGTTTGTCACCTCGCTTTGTCAGATTTACGAGAATACCCATACTATCGAAGATCAGACATAATTATATTGGTGTGGGAATTGAGCTTAAAGTCTTCAGCTGTTCTCATGCAGCAACACTATAGCACGACGTTTGGAGAGTAAAGCACTACCTAATAACGCTTTGCGTTATGACATATATATTTATATATTCTTTTAATTTACTTTCCTTTTAAATACAATATTGGATAAGTTTAATTTCCTATATACAAATATTAAAGAGATATTGCTAGAACAAGCAAATTTAATCCCTAAAATTTACGAAATAGTTCTACTTAATCCTTTGTATTGCTACTAAGCAGTCTTATTGCTAATGCAACGATTGTTTGCCAAAATTCCTTATACTGCAATTTGTTACAATACATATTTCAGTAAAACTAATTTTGGTTTCATGTTTTATACAGGCAACATTATTTTGTACAATTTTCGTCGCTATTTATAACATTTCTTAATCAGCCTTTTAAAGTCCACTTCTGAACAAAAGCCTTTTCAAGCACTCGCCAGCTGGCAAAAATTTCTAGACTATTAAAAAATAAAAATATTATTGCCCGCGTAAAAACAGAAATACCTACTTGTTCATTTTTCGGCGGTAACTTTAAATTTTTCCTGTAGTATAAAGTAAACCTTGTGTAAGTCCAGGTTTTGGTTTATTTGTTTGTCTAATTCATCCAAATCCGGTCAGCAGTTTATAGCATGCTACCTACATGGCATGCTGTGGTTACTTATAAATAACGTTTGTAATTACTCGTAAGCGAAATCGGTTAAATATGTATTTTTCAACGCTCTGCTACTAATCTTGATAGCATAAAATAAATAAATAGCAGTTGGTTATAGTACGGCCAAAGCAAATCGGCTAAATGTCCGCGCATTTATATATTACAGCTTCATTGGACTCAGGGATTTATAAAAGAGCGACTGATGATGATGATTTTATAGAATAAAGGAGATAAACGAGTCCACCTGATGACAAATGATCTATTTTTAAATTATTCGAACTTTAACCAACCCACTGAGTACACTTGCATACTACTACTTCTTCGTTGATTACCTGTAACATATAATATGTATATGTCGCCGCAAGGACATCTTCAGTTGAAGAAACCTAAACTTTGCGTTGATGTTTAATTATTATAATAATCAATAGTGTCTAATTATTAATATTAATTTTAATATATTTTGAGTTGTTATCAGGAAGATGCTGCTGGCCATCTCCTGTATCATTTTCCCTCTGATGCCTCTTACGACACCCTCCGGACGATATTGGGTAGATGGATATTCTTACACCGCCACTACACTTACATTAAAGAGTATGTCAGGACTGAAACTGAACGACAGGGTTAGAAATTGTGTGATTAGAGAAAAATGTATTTGCAAGATGATAGGGTGTTCAGGATTAAGAAAGGAATGCTTCGGTGGTTTGGGCATATAGAAAGAATGAAGGAGGAAAGAGTGACAAAACAAATTTATGTTGCAGAAGTGAACGGCAGAGTCAGCAAGGGACGCCTTAGACCAAGACGAAAGTTTATCGACCAAATCGGCGATATAATAGCCAGATTAAGAAAACCCTTGACAGACGAGCATGTATGCGTAGGTATATGGATATATAGAGGGCAAGAGAGGTGTGTCAAGATAGTGCCAAATGGAAGTTCGTAGTCTTTGATTACGATATTATGATATGATTATGATAAAAACAATATTTAAAAATAAAGTGAGGCAAAAGGGCTAGTATACATAGCTTTTTTTGAATTGTCAATAACAGAAATTTATCAGAAACATAATATGTAACTAGTTAGTTCTATAAAACTCTTTTGGTTTACAAATCTCTTTATTGACAAGTACCTCCCATTAAAACAACTGTTTATTCAATTATCATCTTTTAACTAAAATATTGTTTTAAATTGTAAAAATAAATAATTGATAATTTGATTATTAATTATTGTAATTGAAATTACCTAAGTAACCTAATTTATCCAATAAAAAAGTATTGTTTGGTTTTGGTGAAATATTGACCAATCAAATCTTCGACCAATCAGAGCGCTTCTGGGTTATTACTATGTCTTCCTTATTGTATCAACGCGGGAATACGGCCACTTAGTTTTTTGTGCACTTAAGTTTCTGCGCTCGTCGGTGTAGGTTCTATTTTCCTTGTAAAATTCTGTGAGCATTATTTGTAAGTTTATAACAAGGAGTGTGAGATAAAATTATAAGTGTATGATCTTAGTTAGACCTTTTGGTTATAATAGGGACAGTGGTGCTGCTTCACCAAAAAACAACCCCGAGGCTTCCGCTACGATATTTATATCTTCTTCGCATTCATTAAAACTTAAAAGAATACAAAGAGTGGACTTAATGCCTTGAGGCATTCACTGCCAGTCAACCCATGGAGTGGTGAGAATTTGACGTAGGTGTAACAACATAGAATAAAACAAAACAAAACAAAAATGATATTTAACTACGTAATATATACATTTTACTAAATGTGTATATTACGTAGTTAATTAATTTATTAAATATTATTTTATTTTCTCATACTATATTTAATAAACTTTAAAAATTAGTATTTAAATACATTCCAATTTGACAGTTAACAAAATAAATTTTAGTTTCCCATCGGCTACATCGACGATCTTTAAAAAGTTCCTTTGATCAGGGACCTTTTTGGCTGTAGTAGTAAATAATCAATCTCTAACAATCACAGGTATTATAATTGGAATGGGAAGAACATACATATTTTTAACTTTATAGGCCGAGAGAAAGTGGTCAAAACTAACTTGCTAAATTTGACCTAATTACACAGACACACGTGTAGTAAATTAAAGGCCTGTAGTACTACAGGCCATTATGTACAGGAAGGTAGGGAAATTTAGAATAGGGCAACGGAAGCCAAGAGGCCAGCAGCAGGCCGACTTCATGGAAAAAGAGCGACTCTTTATGATGAAATATTTCTTCCAGAAGCGGCCCCACAGGAAGTGGACCTGGTCGCGAGCCCCGACGGTTCGACAATAAATGAGATTGACTTCATTATGACGACTAGACGGCAACTGTTTAGTGATGTCTCAGTGATCGCGAGGGTGAAAACTAGTAGCGATCACAGAATGGTTAGAGGCACACTGAACCCAAACGTTACGTTGGAGAGGTCTCGTCTAATGAAGTCAACGCTCCGTCCCCCTCGTGCTCTAATTCAAAGTTCTGAAACCTTTCAGCTCGAGTTACAAAACCGTTTTCAGTGCCTAGAAGATTGAGATGCAGTAGACGATATGAATCTAAGAGCATGAGCTAAGTTCTGCAAGACCCACCGCATAAGAACACAAAAACTCTCCGGTCACACCCTTAATCTCATGGCTGTTAGACGGGAAATGAAGCTGCAGTCTTTAGCAGATTTGACAGCATAAAGGCAACTGAGTAGACAGATCTCCAAATTCATGCGGCAGGACTTACGCAACTTTAATATTGCTCGTATTGAAGAAGCAATCGAGCGGAACCAGGGCTCCAAAATCTTTGCCAGAGATTTGTCTGCCAGAAAGAGCCAACTGTCGAAGCTGAAGACCGAATGTGGCAGCATCGTTTCCGGGACACCTGAGATTGAGAAGTTCTATGGGCAGCTGTAGAAGTCATGTTGGAGCCACACGCAAGTGTGAGTAACGATCCCAGAGCAAGTCTTATCCGACACTATTCCGATGATATCCCGGACGTCAGTCCGAGCGAGATTAGAATGGCTCTCCAGCACCTTAAAAAGGGCGAGTCTCCGGGCAAGGATGGAATTACAGCGGAGCTTCTGAAAGCGGGTGGAAAACCGGTACTTGAAGTCCTTCAGAAGCTCTTTAATTCCGTCCTCCATGGCGACACTATTCCGGAGGCATGGAGCAGAAGTGCGGTGATATTGTTCTTCAAGAAAGGCGATAACGCTCTCTTGAAGAACTACAGACCGATTTCCCTTCGTGCTGTTTTCGAGGGTCATTACGAATCGTCTCGCACGCAGAATCGACGACTTCCAGCCTCCCGAAAGAGCCGGTTTCCGAAAGGGCTTTAGCACCATAGAACACATACATACCCTTTGGCAAATTGCACAGAAGACCGAAGAGTACAATCTGCCACTTTGCCTTGCGTATGCTGCAGTCCCTTCAGCGGTACCAAGTTGACTGTCGGTATATCGAAACGCTGAAGTACAGAACCAGAGTACGAAATCTATCCAACTGCAGAGAATTGTAAGACAGGGTGATGTTATACCCCCGAAACTCTTCATCGCTGCATTGGAAGTCGTTTTCAAGCTACTGGACTGGATAGGATACGGTATTAACATCAATGGCGAGTGCATCACTTTCGATTTGCCGACGATATAGTCCTTATGGCAGAATCGCTGGAGGACCTAAGCACTATGCTCATTGACCTAAATAGTGTCTCCCAACGGATAGGTCTTAAGATGAACATGGACAAAACAAAAGTCATGTGTAACGTCCATGTCCACGTAGTTGTTGGGAGCACTATGCTTGAAGTTGTTGACGAGCATTTACCTGGGACAAATAGTCCGAATAGGTAAGTCCAACTTCGACCGAGAGTTCAATCGATGGATTCAACTCGGCTGGACAGCGTTCGGGAGATTACGATACATCTTCTCGTCAGGCATACCTCAAAATCTCAAAACAACATTGTTCAAACATTACTTGTTGCCATGGATCTGAGTTGTGATCATTCACTGCTGACCATATGAGGAAGCTCAAGGTTACTCAGCGACCTATGGAGAGGGCTATTCTCGGGGTTTTTCTGCGTGATAGACTCAAAAACGAGGATATCCGCTGTAGAACCAGAGTAACCGACATAGCCCAACGGATCAGTAAGCTAAAGTGGCAATGGGCCGGCCATATAGCTCGAAGAACCAACAACCGATGGGGAAGAAAGGTTCTCGAGTGGCAGCCTCGTACCGGCAGGCGAAGTGTAGTTAATGGTTGCAGGTAGCTCGGGACCGTGCTCTGTGGCATTCCTTGTGGGAGGCCTATGTTCAGCAGTGAACTTGTGATGGGCTGTAATGATGATGATGATGATGTACATATAAAAGAAAGTTATCATTTTCTTTTTATAAAATTCAAGAGATAATCGAACTTACAGTCCACCTGCTGGTAAGTGGCTATTGCATCCCGTGAACAGGTGTACAGTCCAGTTTTGCGATTTGGACTACTGTCAAAATCGCAAAACGGCAATGCGCGCACTGCTGTTTGGCGGCAGAAATGAAATGAAATTTATTCATTCGACGTAAGGAAATTAATTTCGTTTGTCAAATGTAATTTATATAAACCTATTTAACAAAGGTACTGCCGTTTCTAAATAAGGTTCCTCTGACTGGAGAAAAAACAGCGAAAGAAACTCTGCAGGTTTCCTATTTTTTATCATCTTTTAAATTTATATATACAGAATGGAAATGGGTAACACACCCATCGGTTACTGAAGTATGTTCTATTTTGTGAGTTAAGTATGTTATTCTAAGATGTAATCAAAAATAGACGATGATTAAAAATTTGGAGCTTAAACGTATAGCGAAACCGAGCAGACCAGCACAGACAATTAAAGAGAATTGGACGACCTGCCACACGACACCGCTGCAAGCAGAGACCTTTAAGCGATCACGACATACCCAAGTCCGTTACACATTGAGATATATCTCCAAAATAACAAAATTAAAGTCGTTTACTAACCACACTTGTAATTTTCCACGTGACCTTACAATTTTCCCCTATAAAATCAATCCATGTTACTCAACTCTAAACAGAAAAAGCCTAAAACCTACCCATACCTAACCCTTAACAGTGAATAAGTCATACCACCTAGTTAGAGAAGTCCTAGGTACCACCTAGAAGCATCAGACGTATAGTGAAAGATAAGAGTACTTACAGATTTTTTAATTAAAAATACGTTATCCCAAGCTGGGATTTCTCATCTATTATGGAAGTGTTTTACATACGCAAATTACACAAAATCCAGACCCGGAACAGTAATTTGTAGGGCATACAAATAGATGTTTCGTGCAGGATTCAAACACATGGACCGCAGCGTCGCAGCCAAACGCTTATCCACTGCACTTTTGTTAAAACTAAAGCGAATTAAAATATTGAAATGTATTAATTCAAAGTAACATAAGCTTTAAATCCTAACATTCAGAGTATCTCTGAATATATCACTTCGCAACTTAAAACTGCAGAACAAAGAGAATGCTTAATTGAAGGAGCACTGGACACATTTTCCTTCTAATAAAGGATCATTACTGAACCAAGGTTGGAACGCGTGACACTTGAAACACCGTGCGCTCTAGTTGTATTTGAATATGATGCGGTATAGTTAACAGGCGTTTGTATTTATAGCAGTTTCTTTTGTTTTGTGAAACGTAAACAATTTAGCGTTATGCGTTACGAATACGGAATAAAAAATAAAATAAATAATTTAAAAATTCAAAAATCCGACTGCAAAAAAGACAATTTAAAAGTAATGCACTAAAAAGACCGAAACAAAATTGAGAATAGAAAACAAAATTAAAATAAACTATAAACAAAGTAAACTCTACTTCGGTTTAACAGACTATATTATGAACTGAAAGCCTAAGTAAAATACCCGCATTAAGTTAAAAACGACTGGAAAGAATTGAGGAAAGAAAAAAAATGCCAAATATTTTATCATGGCATTACAAACAAAGTCACCTTTTGGCACCGATCGATACATATAATATCTCACCCTCGCTTGACTTTACATAATATGAGAGTCATGTCAGAAGAAACTAGTTACTCAAAAATTATAACATTTATTCTTTATTACTAGTGTCGATCTTTTCAAAGTATTCACCCTGAGTACGTAAAGACTTTTCCATACGAATAAACCACTTGGAGAAAAACCACGATTACATTTCTTTTCACCTCGGGAATTTTAAAATTATCAGCAACCAGTGCGTCTTTTTTCCTTCCACACCTCTTGATTTTTAACTGTTCTTCGATCAGGTTAGGAAAATACGGTGGGTGTGGAATAACGGAAACATTATTTAAATTAAAAAAAAAGTTCTGGCAGACATGTGTGGTGTTGTGGTATCGTGGTGCTAGAGAAGGTGCCAGATTTCTGACTATTGCCACTTGACACACGCTGCTGATAATAATTTTAGGGCATAAACAATCCCATACTACTTGGAATTAACCGTTCTTTGATTTTTTTATTTTTAACAATAAAATTGAAGTGACAAACGAACTTACAGTCTACTTTATTTAAAACTGCTACTGCAGCCTATGTAAATCTCCAACAAACTCCAAACAAAGAAGGCTACAGATGCGTTGTCACCTCTGTGAGGACTAAGATAGAATGCCGCATAGCCTGTAATTATACTGGCCACCTATATGCTTCACACAGGAAAACAGCACTGAGATGTTTACAGCAGAAATAGGTGAGAAGGAACCTACCCAGATGACCTTGTAGGCAGAAAAGTAGTCCTACCACCTAGAATATTGATCCTCTAGTACTAGCTGTCTCCTTATCCATACAAATTGATAGAATTAAAAATTTTATATAATTATTATATTCTAATCTATTATATTGAATTATCTTATTTATTTTATAACTACCGTGTATGAAGGGAATCAAAAACAGTTATCCTATAGAAGTAAAGGTGACAAACGAAACCAGTCCACCTTATTGTAAGTGGATGCTGTGGCTTCTTAGGTTTTCCCTAAGAAGGAAAATGTCTCCGATTTTCATCAGTCAATAACAGCAGTTTTAGTTGCTGGTATTCATCAAGTATGGTCCTTCTTCAATGAAGCCGACTCATTTATGCTGCAGCTATAATATTATACAGCGTGATGTTATGTAATTAATACGTCAACAGTTTTTAAAAAAAAAATCTTATCTTCTATACCACGTATATCGGTATGATCATTACTGCTTAAATATAGGTGCAAGAACCTAATGTTTACAAAAAAAAATTCAAAAGCTATTGTTTTGAGGCTGAAGCCAATTTCAATTTTTGGTAGTTGCGACATAAAATCAATTCCCCGCGATATAAACTGCATACAACACACACACACATTGTCACAGCATACTCGTAGATTGTGCCAGACATGGTATAAAAATATATTTCCAGGTAACGGTTATTAAAACTTTACTGGTAAAACAGTCAGGTACCGAAAAATTATGTGGTAAAATTGATTAATTTTTCAGTTCGTGGAAATTTCGCGTGAATTCGTGACTGTATGAAGTTATATGTATATTAGTTCAATCATGCCGCCACGCCTGGCAGTCGGATTAACGTATGTCGATTATTACTATTATGTGTATGAGTTTTAAAGGGTAGTAATAAAAAATATTTATACCTTAAAAATTCATTATAATATGATGAAGGCGTTTTCCTGGCCAACTTTGACTACGAGTACTCGTATAACGACAATCTTTAAATACTGTCGGAAGCGAGCAAAATTATAATCTCAACAGAAATTATAGGTTCAGAAGTGGACGATTATAGATGGACACACAAAGGTACTCACTCTTGCTTAACCATCCGAGCCAAATGTAACACTTGTGTGATTCGGAAGAAGTGTAAGATACACGAGATAAATCTACTAGGCCACGCAATTATGAACATATTGTTATAATTAAAGTGACAAACTAACTTACAGTCCTGTCCAGGTAAGCGGCTATTGCAGATCATTGAAACTTGCAACCTCTAGGCTATATATTAACTAAAAAGACTACAGATGCGTTGTCACTTCTAAGGACTCAGATGGAATGCCTCACATCCTGTAATTCTGGCTTTTTACCATTATTTGCTTGGCTGTCTATACGCTTCAGACCGGAACATGGCATGCACTGCCGTTTAGTGACGGCAAAAATTATGAGGGTGGTACAAATACCCAGGCTAATTCATAGGAAGAAAAGAATCCAATCACTTGGTATTTAGATTAATATATACAGGATTATTTTTCTAAGAGTAGCCAAATTTTAAACTTATGTTCAAATATATAAATAATGATACACCGTTACTGCAGTTTTTGAAAATACGAGTAAATAAGGCTTCTACTTTTATTTGAAATTATCCCAAATTGAATGTGATTTATGGGCAACAACTACACGTACGTGCGCTCTTCTGTGTGCGATTCAATTCACAACGTTTTTGCCCACCGATCGACCCTTACGAATGTTTGCGTGCATAGTAAAATAGTAGGCGTTAGATATTTATGAATGACAATCAGTTAAAATAATGCATTACCACGCATTTTGAATTTAAAAGATAAAAAGGACAGAATATTTGAAGGTTTTTAATTAATTTTTGTTCACCATTTGCCTATATTACTTATTCTGAACCTTTTCTGCAAATTTAGCCGGTTATTGCAAGACAGCTATGTATATTTATGCAATTTTTAGATTAATGTTTATTAAATAGCAGTAATAATCATTATCATAGTCACCTTATATGTGGCTCACTTTTAGAAATAATAGATTTCAAAGTAGCTTGCAACGAGTAATCCATAAATGTTGCTTAAAAAATATTTTTAATATTATTTTCTAATTCTGGAGCATTGAATTCAGTTTTATAATGAAATCTTAGAAAATATTAAAGGTATAAAAAGTAAACGGTATGCATAAAAAGGGTTATTATAATATTAAAGAAAAAATCTTCTACATTGGCTGCTGAGTTCTCTCTCAGTTCGTTGTAGGGAGGAGTTGCCTTTATCGTTACGTTTGGCAAGGGACTGACGACCGTAGTGCCAGACGTCTCACACCCTGGACGCTGTTGTCCGTCTCCGGCCTGGGTATTTTACGTCTGATGTAAACGAGAAGGTTTTATCGCCATCTATTGGAAGCCGTAAGATTTTTCTTGAATAGTCGCCTTACACGTCACCCACGGGACAAAATGGGGCGGTATGTATGCTGTGTCTAAGTATTTTTATATTTAAATGTAATTTGAGCGTTTTTAATTTACAAAGAAATATTCTATCTTCGAATTAATTAATCAAAATGTAATGTCATTTGTAAATATGTACGCTCACTGCACAACTGCTAGTTGTACTAACCACTCAAACGTCCGGGCGACGCGGCGACAATAGCCTTGTACGTCTCGCCGTCGCTCGTCACAATTTTTCACGGTCCGATCGCGACCAGTTCGACTAAAACCGTTACCACGGAGAAAGTTCTTTACCTATATCAGAATAAAAATCACCCACAGAAAGCTAATAAAATGCCGAATTTAATTACATTAGTAATAATATCTAATTAAAATAAATAATATATAATACAAAAACTTAACGAAAACCGATACTTAAAGGCGAAGTTTTCGCATGTCGACTTCATCACAAATGTTAATAAACAAGAGGAATTGGTGACGGCCGCTTCCAACCCCAATATCGCCATTTCCTGCTGGTCTGTACTCTAAATAAATACAAGACCCTTCCTTAATTTGTATCGCGCCTTAGGGAAACTAGAGGTCAACGATCGATGGCGGCCAACGACACAGTATTGTAGAATTTTCGGGTCACTCTTGTCAATATGATGTAACACCATAATAAATGAACCTAAATATTTGTTTATGAATGAAAAAGGATCATAATTTTCATTTTGAAAGGTTTGAAAATTATTTGTATCATTTTTTACCTCGACCAATAATTATTAATAAAAATATTTCACAAAGATCGATTTAATATTTTTAGTTAGATATCGTAAAGGAAAAGAACAAGAAAGAATTCACGGACAGCGTCAAAGGTGCGAGACGTCTGGTACTGCAGTTATCAATCCGCCTACCAAGTGAAGTGAAACGGGAAGGTGCCATGCCATGCCCAGCATGAATATTTATGGACTGACGATGAAAAATAATAAAAAATGTTTTATAATTATATTATGTTTTGATAAAGTTTTAGGTATTGAGAAAATTTTACAAATGAATAAAACGTTAGTTTGGTAGTTGTCTTTTGCATGTTTACTGGCTTTAACTTAATTCGTTCTCAACTATTATTGCTAATAGTTTTCAATAAATATTATTTTATACATTGCAAGCTTTTAATACACAATTATTACAGCTATTTATTGTTTGACCTTTATGATAAACTTTGCATTTTTAAATTTCACCTTAAAAAGTAATTTACTCTTTATAATGTTGAAATTAAAAATATACTCATAGATGACATGACTTATTTGTAATAGTACTAGGCTACTACGTCGCGGGACTGAGGTTTAAATCTAAAACCGAAATTTTAATCAAACCTAACATTTATGCAAGAACACTTAATCGTTTATCGTCAGCGCGTCTTTAATACTAAGTTTTTAAATTGAGCTAACCTGTTTTCTGTTGTGTTGTTTGCTGTGCAGTAGCGGCGTTAGATAATCCACTGCCTCACATTATCATTCCGGGGGTTTCGTAAAATGTGGCAATGGGAAACTGAAAAAGGAGATATGCATTTCATCTTAAATAAAAGCGAAGCGTGTTAATTATGGCAAATATCCGTCTTAACGACTTTTGATAGGCTGTAATGAATTTATGATGAAACCCGTTGAATATATTTTTTAAATAATCTCTACGAATCTTCGTTGGATGGTACCAACCACTTATTCTCTTAAATATTTCTGCTGCATCGCAAAAGTGCACCCACCGTTGTGTCCGATTTTAAGAACAAGATAATACGATGAGAAAAGAAGTAATCTTAATTAGAAGACATTTCATCTTGGCCCTCAGGATGTTAACGTTAAGCTGCAATATCTATTTGGACTTATGGCACGTTTGTCACGCTAATATTATAAAAATAAAATTAAACACCAAATTTAAAAAAAAAAGATGAAAAATAAAAATATATACTACCGTAGTTACAACATATAAAAACAAGCTTCAAGTACCGCACGTCTCGTGATCTTGTAGCTTAAGAGTGTAAGAGTCAAAACCCCATTTCGTTCCGTGAGTGAAAGATCTCATGGTCTCCGATAGCTGGCAGTATAACCATCCGGTATATGTCGAACGTAAATAATCAGACTAGCGACGGAGAGCAGAGTAAAATTTGCGCTACGTCTGATTCTGTAATTGAAATCTGCCAGCATACACGTGGTGATTATGGCAAATCAATAAGATTATGGAAGAGACCCATGGCAAACAGTGCAACATAAGCTAATGAAAATGAAGAAAACATGTTCAGTAAAAATATGTGAAATCTGTGACATAATAATAAAACAATGAACAAAATAAAGTGTAACGCAGAAAGTACCCGAAAATAAATCCCGCTATACCAGTATAAAACTATTCTTGAAGTAATATTCTTCACACCGCGGGGTTGCTCCATAGTACATTATATTAAAGAAAGACTTTGTAAGTATTTCACGTTACTAACTGTAGGGTGCGGCAGGAAATGACAATACAGCCTCCGGAAAGGATTTATTGTTAGCCTTACCATTTGCTCGCTACTTAAAGTACCTTTCTCTTTCCAAAAGAGAAAATCTAAAAGAAAATGTAATGTTTATAGAACATGTTCAGCACTCAACACACATGATTATTAGGTCATAGTTTTTGTGATTTTATTAAAATATATGTTAACAAAATAAATGATGAATACGTAGCAAAATATTACATATGTACGTTTTTCCCATATCGTCCCGAAGGTGTCGTAAGACAGAGGAAAATGAAACAGGAGATAGGCAGCAGCATCTTCCTCATAACAACTCAATATAATAAAAAACTGTGGTTGCCAACCCGCTTGTCAATCGTGGCAACTATGGCAAAATCCCCCTATGAGGCAATCTATAAGGAAGGCCTATGTTCAGCAGTGGACTTTTATAGGCTGAAATGGATGGAATTTTTAAGAATGAAAATATATATTGAACATTTTATTGTACAAAATATTTGTATATTCACAAACATTGCTAAGTATTGAATATTAATACGATACAATATAAATATTGTTTCACATAAAGAATCGTAATAAATTATTGTTTTAACTTAAGTTGTATATTAATGCTTAAAACTAATATGCCTATGCCGTAGTAGCTCAGGGGCTAAGCGCTCACTGGAAATTTTACAGTAAGTATTTCATTTACATTGAAAAGAAATCATATTATAATTAATTTGAGGGGGATAAATTAATAAAGTATAAATAATAAAAAAAAAATATTAAAATAACTTAATGGGGGTTAAAGTATATTTAATAGGAAAAATAATAAATAATTTATAGAAAATTAGTATTGTAAAAGAAATTTCAAATATATTGAAAATACATTTATATTAAAGTAAATTTAATTTATTGTACCTTGTGTATCAGGGTTTATTAATAATATTTTTTATTTAATAATTTTCTCGAATTTAAAAGAGATAATTGATTATTAAAGTTAATGTTGTATAATTATTTTAAATAATTAATTTGAAATGAAATGTTAATCGTTTTTAAATATATCTAGTTTTTTTAGAAAAAAATTTAATTTTAAATTTTAAAAGATATATGTAATTTTAATTAATTAAAATTATATTTTTAAAATTAAATATTTTAAGAGATAAGCTTTAAAATAAATTTTATAATGAATTTAATAGTAATAATTAAAAAATAATAATAATTAAATAAGTAAGCGAGAAACCCGTGTTCGATCTCCACCGGCATCAATGAAATTGTTAATTATTGCAATTTTAAGTGCTGATTTACCACGTGCTCGGCGTCGAAGAAAAACATCGTGAGGAAACCTGCATGTCTAAGAAAATAAAAAGAAATATTTCGAAGACAACGCGGCGGAAATTAATTTCATACCATAAAACCCTCTCAGGAATGAGAGCAGGCTTGTACCCAGCTGTAGGACATAAATAGGCTGAAACTTTTAATTTTACTACTATGACAAACATATAATTATCTTATAGTAATAATATAGTGTATTCGGTTATTTATTCCCCAGACTTATATTCCTGTCCACACTGATGTTATTTGTTTACATCATCATCATCATTTCATTTTGAAATTTCGGTTCCAGTTTTCGGTTTTAAAGTCATCACTTAAGCCTTTGAAAGTGTTTTACGTCTTTTATAAATGCCTATAAAATA